>JAODAL010030443.1:0-49968 GCA_025379985.1 Phyllomedusa bahiana
GTTTGGATTTTGGTCAGATTTTCAGTGGATTCAGTATTTTGAATCCGCTGAAAATCGAACTGTACCCAGCGCTGTGTAGACTACACAGCTCAAATTTTTTACTGAGGGTTTCCAAAACCTAAAACTGACCGGCGGAATATAGACCATGTTGTATATTCCACCGGACTGACGTCGGATTACAGACCACATTTTTTGCACAAAAAAAAAAGCACAAAAAAATGGCAGTGTAGCGTGGTCCACCAATGTGAAAATGCTGTCAGATTTTGGCCGCCATTTTCAAATTGCTGCGCGGACCCAGCCTTAGGATTCAGAATCCGACGAGTATGATTTTCCTTTGTTGTGTGGACGCAGCCGATCAGTAGCTGAGAATAAGGTAAAGCTAGCGCCATATGAGCTTGCAATCTACAGGAAACTGCTGCTACTACTAAGGTTCCAGCACAGTTCACCGCAGCCTATCAGTGCCTGAGAGTGAGGCAAAGCAAGCGCCATATGAGCTTGCAATCTACAGGAAACTGCTACTACTACTAAGGTTCCAGCACAGCTCACCGCAGCCTATCAGTAGCTGAGAGTGAAGAAAGCAAGCGCCAAGTGAGCTTGCAATCTACAGGAAACTGCTGCTGCTACCGAGGTTCCAGCACAGCTCACCGCAGCCGATCAGTGGCTGAGAGTGAGGCAAAGCAAGCGCCATATGAGCTTGCAATCTATAGGAAACTGCTACTACTACTAAGGTTTCAGCACAGCTCACCGCAGCCTATCAGTAGCTGAGAGTGAGGCAAAGCAAGCGACATATGAGCTTGCAATCTGCAGGAAACTGCTACTACTACTAAGGTTCCAGCACAGTCCACGGCAGCCTATTTTGGACAAGGATAAGTAATACTACATCTAAATCATTTCATTGTGCCGAATACAGTGAAAATGACATATGATATTTAGTCCTCACAGTAAATACATCAGTTTCATCCTATCTATCTCCTACAGATGCCACCATAGACTAATACTCTATGTACACAAGACCACTAATTAACATGTGAAAGGAGTATTAGCAGCAATGTATCAACAACAGGTGAAGAGCCTGATAACTGCAGAGCGCGTTCGTCATCTGACCACCTCAGAGACCGAGGACTAATCACTGCTCAGTTGTCATTATATCACCATTACGGACTTTCGTTAGCAGCTCGCCAGGGTCTGAACACCACATTGTACACTGTCATTTTCTTCTACGCATCCAAGGTGTCCACAAGGAAAAAAGATCTAATTAGATCGTCTCAAGCCCAAGAGCAGGAAATTGCTTGCAGCTCCATCCTACATTGGATAGACTGTCAGCAAATGTAATCATTAAATTGCCATTTATATTCATCAACCTTTTTAGTTAACTTTGACTCTGTGTAGTGTATGGAAAAATCTGTAGTGTGCATGGAGACTAACAGTACAGGTAAAGAAAAAATAAGATATAAAAAATAAATAAATAAAATAAATTGGTATTTCTGCATTTGTAACAATGTTGTATTAAAATTTTAAAAATGCCAAATTTGAGGTTTTTTTGGTCACTGCTTTGTTAAAAAATGAATAAAGTGATCAAAAAGTCACATGTATCTCAATAAAATTTAGCCAAACAAATGACTCAGGTCTGGAAATGGACAAATAATCAAGAAATAAGTCTCATGAAAAAGGTGTTGCAAGCAAATTTAAAAAATTTTCATAATAATGTTTTTATTTTCTTTGTTTTAAAGTAGCGCAATATAACGACAACTATTTGGTATCAGCAGAATTGTACAGAACTGAAGAATATAAATAACTTGTCATTGATGCAAAACAATGAAGTACGTAACCCCTTGTCCCCTAAAAAAATGTTTTTCACAGTTCACATCAGAAATAATTTTGTTTTGGCTTCCCAGTATGTTATATGGTACAGCAAATGGTGCGAGTTCAAATTACAGCTGGTTCTGCAAGAAACAAGACCTCAAGAAAAGCAAATAAAAAATTATGGGTTTTGGAAGACAGGTTGGAGAAAAAAGAGCACAATGTATAAAAAAAAAAGTAGGGTTAACAAAGACAGGTAGAGTGAGTAGAGTTTTTATTTTCTAAAAACAGTGCCACTCTTTTAAAGGGGTTGTCTTACTACAAAAATTAGCTTTCATTATATGTTAAACATTAAATCAAGACCTTTCCCAAATACATTCCTTTTTTGATTTTTCCCTGAACAGGAGAGATTTTATCTGCTCTGTGTGTACTCAGGTTTCTCCAGTTACTCTCCTGCTCTCCCCGCACTTTGTCTTATCTGAGAGCAGGGAGTGATGTCACCAGGATTGACGGCAACTTGAGAACAGAGTGTGTTATCTCTAACAAACAAAAGAGATTGAATACTTTTGGTTGTTGACTTTGAGCTCTGAAGCTCTCTGTGTTCTAAATTTCATCTTCTGTACTCATGTCGGTGCAATTAGAAGAGATGTGAATACGGAGCTGCTATAGAACCAACCACAACCAGGAAGAATGAGGAAGCATGAATCTGAAGCTGCCTGTGGCTCTGAAATAGCATGGTGAGACAACTACTGTCACGGCGGCAACCACCACCAGTGCTCACTCACCGACCCTCGCTCCTGCTTGCACCCGTCCGCTCTTGCTTCCTGTACGTGCACGAGTGCCCTCTTGGGCAATGCAGGAGTATTTAAAGAGACAGTGTCCCAATTACCTGCCCGGTGACCTGTTACTCCTGTGTATAAAAGGAACTTCCTGCCCTTGCTCTTGGTCAGTTTATTGTTGTCTACCTACATAGAGCTTGACCCCTGGCTGCTGTGTCGCTGTTGAATCTGCTACTTGTGCGCTTCCTGAGCACTATCTGCTTAATACCTGCTGCTGCCCCAGTCTGCTATATAACTGCTGTATACCTGACGATGTACTATGTCCACTACTGTCCTGGGACTGCGCTACCTGCCTACAGCCAGACCTGCTGTGTCCTGTCATCAATGCCAGCACCTGCTACCCTGTCCTGAACTTCGGCTACCTCTGCAAGTTACACCATCTACGCTCGCAGGGGCCCAGAGGATCCGCCATATACCGCCGATTGACGGGTCAATGTATACCGAAACCGCCGGATCATGACAACTACTTTAGTTAAACAGGGTTATACTGCAATACTGGACACAGCCAATGGGAAAGAGTGGCGCTGTTTCTCAAAAAACTAACACAATCATTGATGTCAGTTTTTGATTGCTCCAGAGCTTGTTCTAAGAGCAAAATTGCTAAAACCCATTTTTACTTAGTGAACTCTATTATAATATAAACTTGGAATACGTTAAGATCATTACAGAACGTTAATGAAAAGAGACTTTTTTCATTGTTTCATCTCCTGGACAATAATGGAAGGTGCTGTCATTTTAACTTATTTAAGCACTGGGTCAGGAGTTAATACATGTCAGCACTTGAAAAGATCTTGGACACGTTCTAAGCAGCAGCAAATGAAGCTTAATATTTTCTAATAGACCTTGTGTCACTTATGTTCTGATGAACTTTACTAAAGTAATTTCAATCTTCTAGCAAAAGTGTCCGATGCAAATCTTTCGGTAATTGTGGGCTGCAACCTCTAACTGGAAATGTGCTGGTAAAAGCAATTTGTACAGTGAATAAAGTCTTCTGCAAACTTTTATAGAAATCCCATATGAAAAAAGGAAAAAAAAATAGCTTTAAAGGAGTTGTTTCACTACAGGCTTTCAGCCTACCTCAGTGTGTCTGGCAGCATAAGATTTTTGAATTCAGGGGCGTGCTTCTTGTCTGCCTCTTCTCCTCCCCCTTCCCCACTCCCCTCAGCACACAGACAGCTCTCCTCCTCCGACTGCAGTAACTTCTATACAGCATGGGGAGGGCGATGGGGTTTGCTGCCAGAGTTAACCCTGTGTGTGCCTGCCTAGATCTGCTGCTCACTGCTGGATCAGCTGCACTGTGCGGCTGCTGTGCCGAGCTCTTGTTGCTCCTCTCCACAGAGTCAGGAGACAGGAGAGGGCTGATCTATGAGTGGCTATGGAGCCAGAGGTCTGTGAAGCTGTGTATGCTAATAGCAGAGCAGGAGGGATGTAAAGGTTCCTATACCCGCTGCTTAGCATACAAATCTCCACTGACATCTCAAGCAACAACAAACAAACCCTGTCAGAACAGACATAGGGCAGCTGTGAAGTGTGTTACTATAATCACGATGTATCACTAATACAGCAGAACAGGGAGGGATATGAACCGTTCACATGACCCCCTGATCTGTTCTATTTGTATAGTCAAAGCTCCACAGACACATCATGATTATAGTAACACTCTTCACTGCTGTCACATCATACTGACCACAGATCAGCCTCACCTCTGCTCTCCTCAATCTGTGTAGAGAGCAGGATGGAGCAGGCACACACAGGGTTAATCCAGGCAGCACAGCTACACAGACACAGATGCCAGAGCCCTCCCCCTCCCCTACAGAAGCATCACAAGTGCCCTCATACTGTGCAGGAGGGGCTCTGTGCTCTGACCTGACCTGCATTGAGAAGCTGCTGACTTCACCAGCCCTGGCAGCCAGTGAGATAAAAATCAACAGGTCGGCTGCTATAGTGATTTGAGGAGCTGATGCACTGCTACTACCAGGGATAACTCAAAATCAGTAGGACATTTGTAATGAACATATATTGCAAAGCTGCTTGTTTTTTTAAGATCTTTTAATTAAAACCCAATCATTGTAGTGAGACAACCCCTTTAATAATAATCATAATGTAACGGCAGTGGTAGTGGATCCGCTGGGCCACCGCAAGCGATGGTGGAAGCCCACGCCAGGGAACGGAATCTAAGTAGAACCCGGTTTTCACCAGAGCCCGCCGCAAAGCGGGATGGACTTGCTGCGGCGGAGAACTACCAGGTCGTTTCCACTGGCGGACTTGCTTGCGGTGGTAGCCAAGGATAAGCGCGGTACAGAATCGTGAGGCTGAGAGCGTGGTCAGGGACAGGCAATAGGTCAGGACAGGCGGCAGAGGTTCGTGGTCAGGAAACAGGAGCGAGACGGTCTGGTACACGGTAGAGGCAAACAAGGACAAGACGCTTTCTCTAAAGGCACAGGAGGCACTAAAGATCCGGCAGAGGACTGCCGGAGGCGGAGCCAATATATAGGGTCAGTGACCGGTAACCAGCCAATTACCGGCGCACTGGCCCTTTAAGAGAGAGGAGACTGGCGCGCGCGCGCCTTAGGGGACGGGAGCGCGCCCGACGGCCGTGACGAGCGCGCCTGGAGTCAGGAGCGGGGTCAGGTAAGCTGTTATGTACCGCGGGACGAGCGCGGCCACGGACCGGACCACGGACCGTACCGCCACTCGCCCGCGGCACACGAGATGGGGCCGGGGAGCGAGCGGAGCCGCAGCCCGGGGAACGGTCTGCGGCGCCGCTCGTTACAGTACCCCCCCCCCCTTAGACCTCCCCCTCTTCCCAGCCCGGAGGAATCTCAGAACAAGTTGACGGTCCAGAATGTTTTCCTCCGGCTCCCATGACCTCTCCTCGGGCCCGAACCCCTTCCACTCGATGAGAAAGTATCGCTTCCCCCTGGACACCCTCATATCCAAGATCTCTTTCACGCGGAATACATTAGTAGCATCCGCCACCGGGGAAGGAGGAGCAGCCTTACGAGAAAAACGGTTAAGGACCAGGGGTTTGAGAAGCGACACATGAAAGGAGTTCGGATGCGCATGGAGGCGGGAGCCGGAGTTTTATAGGCCACCGGTTTAGACGTCTAAGCACCTCAAAGGACCTACGTAGCGGGGACCCAGTTATAGCTTGGGATCTTAAGCCTGACATATTTGGCAGACAGCCACAACTTTAGCGCCAGGAGAAAAAATTGGAGGAGGACTCCTTCTTTTATCCGCCTGAGCTTTCATGCGTGCCGAAGCACGGAGCAAAGACTGGCGGGTCAGGGCCCAAATAGTCTTCATGTCGCGGACCAGTGTATCTGCAGCAGGGACTTCGGACTGAGAGGGCAGTGGGAGAGGAGGGCGGGGGTGCAGGCCGTACACAATATAGAAAGGGGAGGCCCCCGCTGACTCGGAATCTAGGGAATTGTAGGAAAATTCTGCCCATGGGAGTAGGTCAGCCCAGTCATTCTGGCGCGCCGAGACAAAGTGGCGCAAGTAGGTCCCCAAGACCTGGTTAACCCTTTCTACTTGGCCATTAGTCTGGGGGTGATAGGCCGAGGAAAAATCGAGCTTAACCTGAAGCAGGGAACAGAGGGCCCGCCAGAATTTGGAGACAAACTGGACTCCGCGGTCAGAGACAATCTGCAGAGGCATCCCGTGAAGGCGAAAAATGTGGTGAAAAAATAGGTTAGCCAGGCGCGGGGCCGAGGGCAGGCCCGTCAGTGGGACAAAGTGAGCCATCTTAGAAAAACGATCTGTAACTACCCAGATCACGGTGTTACCATAGGATGGGGGAAGATCGGTTATAAAATCCATTGCCACATGCGACCAGGGGCTAGTAGGGATGGGCAGGGGAAGCAGGAGCCCGACAGGCCTGTGACGAGGTGTTTTGTTACGGGCACAGGTGGTACAGGCCTCAACAAATTCCTTAACGTCCTTAGCAAGGTCTGGCCACCAGTAGAACCGTGAGATAAGGAGATGGGTTTTACGGGCGCCGGGGTGTCCAGCCACCAAAGAGCAGTGCCCCCACTTCAGGATCTGTCTGCGGAGTGCGGGACCCACATATGTCTTCCCAGGCGGGACATGCCGGAGGTCAACAGGGGCTGAGAGGACAAGACGCTCCGGAGGTATTATGTGCTCCGGGGACATTTCCTCTCCGACCACATCAGAAGCGCGAGACAACGCATCCGCCTTCACATTCTTCTCCGCCGGACGGAAGTGGATTAGGAAATCGAATCGGGAGAAAAAGAGGGACCATCTAGCTTGGCGTGGATTGAGTCGCTGGGCCGTCTGGAGGTACTGGAGATTTTTGTGGTCAGAGTAGATACTGAGGGATGCCGAGCACCCTCCAGTAGATAACGCCATTCCTCCAGGGCTAGCTTGATGGCTAACAACTCCCGGTCTCCGATCGTATAGTTCCTTTCCGCCGGTGAGAAAGTTTTGGAAAAGAAGCCGCAGGTGACCGTTCTCCCTCTTGGCCCCTTTTGCGTGAGAACCGCACCGACCCCGACCGACGAGGCGTCCACTTCAAGTGCAAACGGCTTAGTGGGGTCCGGCCGTGACAGGATGGAAGCGGAGGCGAAGGCAGACTTCAAACTCGAGAATGCCTCCTCGGCTTCGGGTGGCCAGCTTCGCGGGTTAGCGTTCTTTCTCGTGAGCGCCACAATGGGTGCTACCCGGGTGGAGAAGTGTGGGATGAATTGCCGGTAATAATTACAGAATCCCAGGAAGCGTTGTATAGCCCGAAGACCAACTGGGCGAGGCCATTGCAGGACAGCGGACAGCTTGGCTGGGTCCATCAGCAACCCTTGGTCCGAGATAATATATCCCAAGAAAGGCAGGCTGGACTGATGAAAAATGCACTTTCCCAACTTGGCGTATAGGCGGTTGGCCCTGAGGCGCCTCAGAACCTGGCGGACATGAACACGGTGGGTCTCCAAGTCAGAAGAGTATACCAAGATGTCGTCCAGGTACACTACGACACACGTATACAAGAGATCCCTGAAGATGTCGTTCACGAATTCCTGGAAGACGGCTGGGGCATTGCAAAGGCCGAAAGGCACACCAGTGCCCGTCTCTGGTGTTAAAAGCCGTCTTCCACTCATCCGCCCTCCCGGATGCGGATGGATTATAGGCTCCCCTTAATGTCCAATTTGGAGAAGATCTTCGCACCACTAGGAGATCAAAGAGCTCAGGAATCAAAGGCAGAGGATACCGATTCTTCACCGTGATCTTATTAAGACCCCGATAATCAATGCAGGGTCGCAGGGTGCCGTCCTTCTTTCCCACGAAGAAGAATCCCGCCCCCGCGGGAGAGGAGGATCTCCGTATGAACCCCTTCTGGAGGTTTTCCCGGATATATTCGGACATAGCTTGAGTCTCGGGAACGGACAAGGGATAGACTCGGCCCCGGGGGGGGCGGGTACCAGGCAGTAGCGCGATCGGACAGTCATAAGGTCGATGAGGAGGAAGGATCTCCGCTTCTTTCTCCGAAAAGACATCGTGAACCTCTGGTAATTCGGCGGGCAGGCCGGCCAACGGTTCGCGGGGGGCCGTGCGAGAGACGGTAGACACCGGGCGAGGTGCCACCAGACAACGGCTCAGGCAGTTGGGGCCCCAGCGAGTGAGTTCACCCGACGTCCAGTCTAGCGTGGGAGAGTGGAGTCGCAACCACGGAAGTCCGAGAAGAAGCGCCGAGGAAGAGCGTGGCAGAACATAGAAGAGACAGTGGCTTGGTGATGTACTGTATAGTGTCGCTTAGCAGCTCGCCGCTGACCGAGGCGATGACCAGGGGTTTTTCCAACTGGACCACCGAAGACGGTACTGCGACACCAAGGAGCGATGAATAAAGTTCCCGGCCGAGCCAGAGTCCAAGAAGGGCGAGTCTGAAAGGTGAGACCAGCATCAGTCCTGAGTTGAACAGGCAGCATCATGCGTGGAGAGGAGGAATTTGCACCTAGGGACGCCTCTCCCACGAACCCTAGGTGCGAGAGTTTCCCGGACGTTTTGGGGCGATGGGGACAATTCCTCCGGAAGGCTCAGGCACTGCCGCAGTAGAGGCACAGGTTGCCAGACCGACGTAGGCCAGTTCTTGTTCTGAGAGATGTACCTTGTCGACCTGCATGGGCTCCTCAAAAGGAGTGGTGCGGGTTGCGGAGGTTGTCTCTGGAAGACGGGAGCCAGGCGAGGATACCGGCGTGGACGTGCTCCATCTCGTTCCGCCGGAGCTCCCTCTCGCCTCTCGGCGAAACGCACGTCAATGCGGGTAGCCAACTGAATTAAGCCCGCTAAGAGTGGACGGGATGTCTCTTGCGGCCAGCACATCCTTAATCCTACTCGAGAGACCCCTTTTAAAGGTAGCGCACAAGCAGCCTCGTTCCAGGATAACTCTGAGGCTAGTGTGCGGAACTGCACATGCGTAGTCCTCCCACCGACGAGTCTCCCTGGCACAAGAGAGGAGGGCAGTCCTCGGCGGAGGATGCCCGGGCCGGTTCCTCAAAAACACTGCGGAACTCCTGGAGGAAGGACTGCAGATCCGATGTCACAGGGTCGATCCGATCCCACAGAGGTGGTGGCCCATGCTAAGGCCTTCCCGGAAAGCAGGCTGACCACGAAAGCCACTTATAGAACGCTCCGTAGGGAACTGGTCCGCCATTATAATTCAATGTGCATTGTAGCACTGAGTGATGAAGCCTCTGGCACTGCTTGGAGTCCCCTTCAAACTTGGACGGTAGCGGTAAACGAAGCTTAGGACCCACCGTGCGGCCGGTGGCGGACGGGAGGCGGTGTAAGACACAGATGGAGTTTGGCTGGTTTCGCCAGGAGTTGCTGTAACATGGCGGTCAACTGGTCCAACGCAGAGCCTGTTGCGCAATTTGACGTGACTGTTGCGCGACGACTGCGGCTAGGTCCGCATCACCAGCAGAGGCACCTTGGCGGGATCCATGGCCGATCTTACTGTAACGGCAGTGGTAGTGGATCCGCTGGGCCACCGCAAGCGATGGTGGAAGCCCACCGCCAGGGAACGGAATCTAAGTAGAACCCGTTTTCACCAGAGCCCGCCGCAAAGCGGGATGGACTTGCTGCGGCGGAGAACTACCAGTCGTTTCACTGGCGGGACTTGCTTGCGGTGGTAGCCAAGGATAAGCGCGGTACAGAATCGTGAGGCTGAGGCTGGTCAGGGACAGGCAATAGGTCAGGACAGGCGGCAGAGGTTCGTGGTCAGGAAACAGGAGCGAGACGGTCTGGTACACGGTAGAGGCAAACAAGGACAAGACGCTTTCTCAAAGGCACAGGAGGCACTAAAGATCCGGCAGAGGACTGCCGGAGGCGAGCCAATATAATAGGGTCAGTGACCGGTAAAAAACAAAAAACAAACCACCAATTACCGGCGCACTGGCCCTTAAGAGAGAGAGGAGACGGCGCGCTGCGGCCGCCTTAGGGACGGGAGCGCGCCCGACGGCCGTGGACGAGCGCGCCTGGAGTCCAGGAGCGGGTCAGGGTAAGCTGTTATGTACCGCGGTGACGAGCGCGGCCACGACCGGACCACGGACCGTACCGCCACTCGCCCGCGGCACACGAGACGGGTCCGGGAGCGAGCGGGAGCCGCAGCCCGGGGAACGGTCTGCGGCGCCGCTCGTTACACAAGATAATGCAAAGACAGTGAGGTACATATATGGACTGGATTACAGGTGGGGTAATTTCTCTAGACCTCCTCCACCTTGAACCCTCTGCAACCTTGCTCCCAAAAATCTTCTGTTCTAGCATTGCACTTAGGATGCAGCATTAGAACCCAGGCTAACATTGCAAGACGTGAGGGCTGCAGTATGTAATGGTGTCACGCACCCTCCAGCTCTGCTCCGTTCACCTCCCATACCTGGGTCCATTATGACCAAGGCCGAAACATCGGACCATGGGAATCCTCCATTAAAATACTACTTGACTTATCTACCTATCAATATGGAGCGATATCTTTTTCCTTTTGTAATTACTACACTGTTTGAATAAACACTTCATAAGTACCTGAAGGTGTGCCATGGATTCTCTTCCTACTCAAGATGTGGGGGCTGGTGCACCCAGGACTGCCCCTGGACCACCCAGGAATGTCCCCAGAATGCCTGGAAATGCCCCCACATGAGCAATACCACCCCACACCTGGCACTGCTGCCCATTTGGGACAGGGTTTTCACACCCAACACCCATTTTTGGGGTGTTGCTGGCCACCAAAAGTGCTTTGACCAAACCATATGTTGTGCAGGCGTTAACTCTGGTCTAAACAATCCTGTTTCTTCAAGTCCTTTCTATGTGTCCCTGCAGGTTATCTCACTTCACGGATTGCTTTTTATGTTAAAGATCTTGCAAAAACAAGTCACTTTGCAATATATGTCCATTAACAATGTCCTACCTATTCTGAGATATCCCCTCTTGTATGAGCTGCATCAGCTCCTCAGGTCGCTATAGCTACAGACCTGTTTGATCCATCCTGATAGGCTGCCAGCACTAGTTGCTATAGCTACAGACCTGGCTTCTACTGTCATTTAGTAGAAGCCAGTAAACACGCCCCTGAATTCAAAATGAAACCAAGAAAACAGGACTGAGGTAAGATGAATCAATGTAGTGAGACAACCCCTTTAGATATATAAAGCTAAGGGGCAATGCCCTATCTGCCTGTACCACTAAATATAAGCAACCCAATGGTCAATCATGCTTCTCTATTGCATTAGGTGATGCTCACACAGCGCGTTCAATATATGTTTGGATAGATTTTTTTGTAAAACGCATTCAAAACAGGTGCGTTTTGGCTGCAGCAGACACCCACCCTATAGTTTTAAATAGGGCATCTGCTGCGTCAAATGGATCAAGAATTGACATGACAATTCTTTGAGTGGATCCGATAGACGCATCAGAAAGATACAAGTAAACACACATCGGTAATCACTCGTCTAAACACTGATGCGTGTTTTACATTGAAAACAATGTAAATCACACTGCACATTGTTAGATGCGTGTCTGAGCCCATTTAGGGTCCGAAACATGGATCCAAATACGCATCTAAAAACGTATCCAAAAACATATTGAATACACCGTGTGAACATACTCTTATGGTGAATGGCAGATTTTTTTGACAATGAATATGCTGACAAATATGCCGCACATAATCAATGGCCACCTGTAAACAAAGATCAAAGAGGACAAAAGCACTTACATTTATTTGGGGAGGTAAAAAACGAGGCGTTCTCTCAGTTCCAAACCTCCTCTATTATAATGTAGCTGCAATCTTGGAACTGGTCTTGTATGGAGCACAGTTATGTAGAACCCCTTCTGCTCCGGGACTTCCTAATATCTGCTCTCTTTGGCCATAAATTACCAAATTGGGATACCCTTCAACACATCGCTAAGGTGTGGTCTAAATTTATTGTCCCACAGAGGCTAGTCATGATGTCTAAAGATCAATGCCTACTCACAGTCATGCTTAAAGCTGCACCACATCTTTCTCTGTCTCTATGGATGGCTAAAGGTATTACAATAACAAGTAATCTGTACCACCATGGTACCTTCAAAACTTTTGATACACTTCAAAGGGAATTTGATCTCCCATGGGGCCAGTTTTTTTCGTTATCTCCAGGTTAGGCATGCTGTACAAAACTGGAGTTGGCTCCCTCTATCTTCTGCTCCTATACCATTTCATAATTTTCTTTTACAAAAAAGAGGTTTTGAGAGAGGCTTGTCGAATGCTTATAATACCCTGATTATTACTAGCGAACAGCACAAACCAGGATATGCGATCAAAGGGGAGAGAGAAATAGGGTAAGTCTTTCCCAGGGAGGAGTGGATTAGAGTCTCACTGGTTCCACGTTGAGTTATCTAGCAAACTTCATCTTAGATGGTATCTCACTCCCAATCGTATATCCCATATGTCTCCGGGATATTCAAAATTCTGCTGGAGAAACTGCGGAGCTCTTGGCTCTTTGCTACACATGTGGTGGAGTTGTTCGACCACTAGGGCATTTTGGACAGAAGTGGAAGAAATTACTTTCGGATGTTTTAGGTTCATCCATTAACCCCTTAACGACCGCCCACTGACTTTAGACGTCGGCTGGTGCGGGTCGTTCGTCTACAGCGACGTCTTTTGGCGTCGCTGTAGATATCGGGGTTTGCGGCGCCCGGCGCCACAACTGCACTGGGATAGGGGCTGTACTACACAGCCCCGATCCCAGAGCATGTCCTGCGAGCACCGGGGTGCAGAGGAAACCTTAACCCTTTGATTGCAGCGGTAACGCACCGCAATCAAAGAGTTCCTGTGCTCTGTCTGGTGATCGGAACACCCGGTGACCCAACAGAACCCGGGGAACGGCTGAACAGTCAGCTCTGGGGACCTAAAGGGGCCCCAGAGCTGTCTGTGTAACAAGCCAGTGATCAGGCCAGCCTGTGTGCTGTCCTGAACACTGCCTGTGTCAGATTGACACAGATTATAATGTATTAGCATATATGAATATGTTAATACATTACTAAGTGTAAAAAAAAAAAAAAAAATGTAAAACAGTTCTCCCTTCATGGGATTTTAAAAAAAAGTAAAAAAAAAAAAGTGAAAAAAAAAAACAGAAAAAAATAAATAATAAAATAAAAATAAATATTTAATAAAAAATTATTGTGCATAAATTACACACTCTAAAACCCTACACATATTAGGCATCCACACAACCATAATAACCTGTAGAATTAATCTAACAAGTTATTATGTGTGAAATATGAACAGTGTAAAAAAAATTTAAAAAAGCACAAAACAATTTTAAAAAAAATGTAAAAAATATTCTGCAATTATTTATAAGTGAACTTAAACTATTCCCCCATAAAGTACAACTTGTCTTGAATAAAAAGAGACCTCATCCAACTACGTCAGTGAAAAAATTAAAAAGTTACAACTGTTGAAACGCAAGGAGGCAAAAACTAAAAAAACGTTCTGGTAATTAACTACTTTTCAGGCCTGGGAGTTAAGGGGTTAATCTCACTCCAGAATTAGCAATTTTAGATAGTTCATTAAAAAACTACCCACCATCCTTTCACACCATTTTGTTCCATGTATTGGTAACAGCACGTACAGTCATAGCCTCATACTGGAAACTAGCCACCTTATCCATTAAAGAAGTTCTTAATAAGATAAATCTGCAGTTTTATTCCAAAACATGTCTTATTCTCCCGCCGCATATTACAGTAAAAGCACGCTAGAGATAGTCCTAGTGGGTAACTTCTAAATATTTTAAATAAAACCTATGAGTTGGTGTTTATGGGCCTTTCCGATAAGAATTTTATATCTTGATATCTACTGTTCACTTATTAATTCCTCACTGTATAGGGTTATGTGTAACTTGTTAAACAGATGGGATTACTAACTGTTCTTGGTTCTGTTATACGATACCGGACCGGATTTATGTTGTTCTGCTAATGAGAGTTTCCTTTTCCCTAGATGATCCTCCCCTACGGACTTAATGAGGCTACATATTGTTGTTATGTTCTTGTTATGGCTTTTGATATATCTATCTGTTGTATACCTATATAACTTTGAAAATAAAAATCTACATGATTAAAGACAATGGATATGCTGACAAATATGCCGCATGTAATCAATGGCCGCCTGCAAACAAAGATCAAGAGGGCAAAATCACTTGATTAAGAGAGGACCAAAGAGGTGAATACTGTTTGATTTCCTATTTTGCGAATCTGGAACCTCATTTTTGTTACTTCAAAGTCTCGGACAGCGGCTTTAAGGAACAACCAAATACAGAACTGACGGAGATATTTATTCTGTTACCACTCACTTCTTGGACGGCATCCTGGTGCGACTGAAATCACTTGTAAATGCCTGTAAACTGTACACATCCTTGGGGGTGTATGCAACAGTGAAGCAATGAACTCCTGCAACTTATACACAACACGGCGAAAAATAAAGTGTAACATTTTATTAGACCATAATAAAATTATTATAAGACCATAATTGCACTTCAATACCTATAAAGAAATGGTACTTACATAAAAAGTATCTATAAAATGCCTACATATGCCCGGAAAAAGCAAGGGCAAAACATATCTTGGGTCATAGATACTTAGGGTAACATGTATGATTGGGGCTGTGCCAAAAAACAGTCGAAGCCCTGTTCTAAAGATGTATGAACCGTACGCCCAAACTTGCCGCATTCTGCACCAGACACAACACTTTTGTATCCACCAAGTTTGCACAGGCGTGTCGTACAATTGCACCAAAGTTTTGCGCGAAATGTATGAATGAGTCAAAGTCTGTCGCATAACTGTCATACAACTCCATACCAATTTCAAAGTCGTATGGTTGAGACAAATTTTGCCATAGAACGGGACACATATTAAGTGCAGTGAGACACTTTCATAGATATTGTTGGTGCCATGTGTGTTGGTGCCAGGTTTCATACAGGTTGCCCTTAGTCTGTATTTTTTGCCTTTTCATTTTTGGAACCTCTTATTTGTGTGTTGTGCATGTTTTTCTTTATAAGCTTAATATAAGCACTATTTGTGGGTTAATGATCAGCTTATTTCCTCATCATGTAGGTATTTCATACATGCTGTCTGTCTACCACTTTAGTATGTATTTGAAGTGCAAATATTGCCTTGTAGTAATTTATTATGCTATATTTTTTATGTTGTTTATGTGATTTGTAGGAGTTGAGCATTCTAGTGCAGTAATGTTATCGTATGATCCTAAATGCAAAAAAAGATGCCAGATTGACATTAAGATCCAAAATGTAATTGTGGACAAAAATAAATTTTAACTGCAGTCACAGGCAGGCTTCTGACACGGGGGTTCGGCATGTTTTCAGCTGTGTTTTTTGCATTTTTTTATGTATTTTTCATTCGAATGGGCACCATCCAGATATGAGACCATGAGGTCTATAGTAAAATGTAGCTGCCTATGCAACATTTTGGATCTTCCAACTTTGGTTGGTAGTTTTTCTCTTGTTTTAGCAGTCAGTGGTGACATGTTTTCACAATGGTGTTTTTTCTAGCTTTTATTTGTTTAGGCTTTTCTATGGGATAATAGAAAAAACTGTAGGAAAAGAACAAAATGAAATGTGACAAAATTAAAAAAAAATGTTAGAAATGCTTAAAACAGGAAGAAGTTTGTATGAAGAAGGCTTTAACCGAGACTTTTAAGCTCCAATGCAACCTCTGGTCTGTCCATGACCCTCTTGGTGGCCCACTTGATAACAATATCTATAGATAACTTTACTTCTTTAAGTAAACAGCACAATTATACCCACTGGTGATACATTCAAAGTCTCTCTATCCTCCAGGTCCTCTGAAGCAGGATTTGGATGTGGTATGCACCTCTTCGACAACACGCCAGTGGGACAAGAATATTGGTCTCCATCCACACAAAGACTTCCAGTGTTCTCTGACCACCCCACACCAGTAGTAGGTCTCCCTGGCCGTGAGCTGTTGTTCCTTAGTAAACTTCTCTACAGATTACTTCTGTATCTTTACTCAAGTCAAGACACGTATAACAGATTTCTCTATAACTTTTGATAGCAATTACAAATTTCTTCTTCTGTCCTATTCTCTTACTGTCTCTAAACTCTACCAACTGCCGGTAGTCCCAGCCCTACATATCCTAATAATAAGCCATCCACGAAACATTTCAGAAAACTCTTTTAAATCAGTAGAGTGTATGTATTACAATTTACAGTATTGACTGAGTTGCTAAATTACTTCTCCAATCTCTGATTCTAAGGATAAAGTTATAGGGAAGGGGAATTGTTTGCTAAGAGGGGTGCTCCTAGAATTCATGGAGCCCCATAGCAAGGTGAGATGGGCCCCTACCACCTAATGACCGGAAACTAAAACAGCAGCATAGGTAACAATAATTAGAGGTATAAATAATAACGCCATATATTAGAGATCCCACATAGTAATGCTGGAGAGTAGAAAGGCACTCTTTAGATAGTGTCTAATGGATTATTTCAATTTGATCCCTAGAGGGAAATTCTTACATAGGGACAAATCTACAATTAGAAGCTTTAAAGACGTGACCATTTTAATAATCCGGAACATCACGGGACGCTTCCTTTTCGCCCGCTGGATCTTATGAAAACATTGTGGTAAAGTCATTACGAAGTTAAATGAAATTATACAGAACTAACCTGGAATGGCTCCGAGCTGCTAATATTAATGACCTTTCTTCTCCACTCGTTTTTATGACTTGAGTCTTGCTTCCAAATGTCATTAACTTGATCTTGAGTCTGAATTTGTAGTCCTACCATGAGCGTGGAAGTATCATCAGCAAAGTAGTAGTACATCCTCAACTTCAAAGAGAAAAAACAGAGATCCTTTAACCACTTTATTACCGGAGGGTTCACCCCTCTCATTGCTGAGCCTATTTCATCTATTTCTTCATTTAGCCGGTAGCTGTGTTGTCTGGGGTCTTCCCTGTTACCACTGATGTTTAATAATGGCCTATTAACAGGACTCTTCAGGTGCCTATAGGGTTTCATTGCAGCTACCATTCAAAGAAGTGTTCCCATCCCCGACATTTATAGCATATCCACAGCAGTGTCGGACTGAGGTGCCTGGAACTTTCCAGTAGAGTGAAATCTTGAGGCCCAATAGTGTAATTGATTCTTAGGAAACACCACTTAATTCTTGGGGCCTACCTTACAGCAACTATATATGACTGCACATGACTCTTTAGTTCTGCCTCTCTCTCTGTTATTCTCCTTCAAAAGAAGGCTCAGGCAACCATGTCCAGAGGTCCAACAAGGGTTTCCCCTGCTCCTCTGTGGGCCAGCCAGGCAGATGTAGTCATAAGTTGACTATGGGCGACATGTATGAATGGGAATGCATCGGTATTTTGGTGTACTTTGAGCCAAAAAGAATGTACAAACAGGCGCACTCCAAACTTTGGTGCAATAAGTGCCTTTGTAATGCGCCAAATACACTTTTTAATGCATCAAAGATTTAAGGTGTTCTGGGGGTGTCGCACCACATTCATTGAAGTAGACACATTTATGATTCTTTGATACCAAACCTAGACGCAGAACAGTTAGAACAGCCAGACCAGGGTAAAGGTGGTGCCTGAGCCAGACTTGTGGTATTGGCTCTACACTGCCCTGTATGTATGACCTGCAGAAGAACAGCCAGACCGGGGTAAAGGTGGTGCCCGAGCCAGACATGTGGTATTGGCCCTACACTGCACCTGTATGTATTATCTGCAGAAGAAAAGCCAGACCAGGGTAAAGGTGGTGCCTGAGCCAGACTTGTGGTATTGGCTCTACACTGCCCTGTATGTATGACCTGCAGAAGAACAGCCAGTCCAGGGTAAAGGTGATGTCTGAGCCAGACTTGTGGTATTGGCTCTACACTGCCCTGTATGTATGACCTGCAGAAGAACAGCCAGACCAGGGTAAAGGTGGTGCCTGAGCCAGACTTGTGGTATTGATCCTACACTGCCCTGTATGTATGATCTGCAGAAGAACAGCCAGACCAGGGTAAAGGCGGTGCCTTAGCCAGACTTGTGGTTTTGGCACTACACTGCCCTTTATTCCTGAGCTGCAGACCAACAGCCAGACCAGGGTAAAGGTGGTGCCTGAGCCAGACTTGTGCTATTGGCTCTAGACTGCACCTGTGTGTATGACCTGCAGAAGAACAGCCAGACCAGGGTAAAGGTGGTGCCTGAGCCAGACTTGTGGTATTGGCTCTACACTGCCCTGTATGTATGACCTGCAGAAGAACAGCCGGACCAGGGTAAAGGTGGTGCCTGAGCCAGACTTGTGGTATTGGCTCTACACTGCCCTGTATGTATGACCTGCAGAAGAACAGCCAGACCAGGGTAAAGGTGGTGCCTGAGCCAGACTTGTGGTATTGGCTCTACACTGTGCCTGTATGTATGACCTGCAGAAGAACAGACCAGGGTAAAGGTGGTGCCTGAGCCAGACTTGTGGTATTGGCTCTACACTGCCCTGTATGTATGACCTGCAGAAGAACAGCCAGACCAGGGTAAAGGTGGTGCCTGAGCCAGACTTGTGGTATTGGCTCTACACTGCCCTGTATGTATGACCTGCAGAAGAACAGGTTCATACATTCTGGTGCATTCTACACTACTTTAAAGCTATTGTCAGTGCCAACGTTCATATAGTGCATATACACAGTTGAGTCATATTATTATGAGCAGCAGCTAATATCCAGAGTAACTGCTGTGGGTAGCACGGACAGCAGCCAGACTGGTAGTGACTTAATAAGGTCCTGATAGGTTGTCACAGATATCTGGAGCCATGCTGATTGCTCCCAAAGATACTCAGTTGGGTTCAAATCTGTGGAACTATGGGGCCAGGTAGTACTTTGAAGTTTTGATGATGCTCTTCCAACCAGTATCAGACATTTCTATCTATGTGACATGTTGCTTTGTGTTGCTGGAAGATTCCATCTGTCCGCGGCAAGACAATCAGCATGAATGGCCGTACGTAATCTGAAAGAATGGATTCATATCCAAATTGGTTGAAAATGCTTTCCACATGGATAAGTGGCCTAGAGAATCCCTCAAAAACATTTCTCAGACCATAACGCTGCAAAAACCAGCTTGTATTCTTCCAGCAGTAGTTGCAGGCTGTTTGTTCTCTGATGTTTATTTCCTGACACGCCAACATCCATTAGATAAAGCAGAAAATGCGACTCACACTTTTTTGCTGATGCAACTTGGTTAGCAGATGTACAATGATATGCATCTGTTCCAGAGCCCCATACGCAGTAGAGTTTACTGAACTGTTGTTTTATAGACATATTGGTCACCCCTTAGTTAATTTGTGGGGTCAGCTGCTCCACTGTAACATATCAGTCTGCTTTTGCGCATGTTCATAGCTGACATTCACCTCTCACATCAATGACACATAGTGTTCCACAGTTTCCACGTTGCTTATTTCCAATGGTGCCATTTGTCCACTCACGATACACTTTCATCACAGCAGCATGTGAGCAGTTCACAAACTACACAGTATCATAAATAGCACCACCCTTGGCCTGAAAGCCAATAATCTTCTCTTTTCTGCAACTCTGATAAATCGCCCCCTTTACCCATGTCACGAACAAGGGATGTGTGTGCAGTCAGCCTATTGCTCACCTTATATACCCACCAAGGCAGCTCACCACACGTGACTTCCTTCATGAGCTACATATTGTCAACGTCAAAAGTAGGAAGTGGTCAACTGTGTAGTTTATGCATTCAATTTATTAAACTGAACCTGCATGGCCTGTATATTGAATGACCCACATATGGCCCTAATGTTAAAAGTCATACGTTACCTGACAAGAAGTCTGATCATCAGTTGGAAAGAAATTTCTACTTCTTAAGATCGCTTGGGCACCAGGTGAATTTTCTGATGTGACCATTAGGAAATAAGCTATTAAAAAAGAAAAAAATATATTTATAAGTTGTTAATAAAAAAATTTTTTTTAGAGATCTATTTTAGTAGAAGGGTGGGTAAGACTAACAATTCTCATTGAAGAGGTGTAGCGGTGTATGGAGCCAAATCAAAGTCAGGAAGATACTAGTTTTGGTTTGAATAGTATAGGATAGCTTTCTTTCTTACATAGTACGGTTGAAAAAAGACATATCACCATCAAGTTCAACCAAGGGTGGGGAAAAATGTGTGTGAAGAGAGGGAGGTAAGGCGTTTAAGCCTATTTATATTCTTTAGTTTCAGGTAGTTATCTAAGCCTTTCTTGAAACTCTCTACTGTTTCTGTTGTGACCAGCTCCTCAGACGGCTATTCCAGAGATTTACAGTTCTTACAGATAAGAAGGCTTTTTCTTGATTGAATCCATTTTTCTCTAGCCAAAGAGAATGTCCCTTTGTCTTTTGAGGGGGTTTTACATGAAATAGTTTTTCCCCATACTTTTTGTAGGGACCATTTATATATTTATATAAATTAATCATGTCCCCCCGGAGCCGTCTTTTCTCAAGACTAAATAAGTTTAATTCTTTTAACCTCTCCTCATAACTAAGATGCTCCATTCCCCTTATAAGTTTGGTTGCTCGTCTTTGCACTCTCTCTAGCTCCATTACATCTTTTCTATAAACTGGAGCCCAGAACTGAACAGCATATTCCAAGTGAGGCCGCACTAATGCTTTATACAGTGGTAATATTACTTCCCTGTCCTGCGAGTCCATGCCTCTTTTAATGCCTCCTCTGTAGGATAATTTTTTATGGAGGATAAAATAAGTTTAATTGTTGCTGTTTAATTTTGTACCTTTTATCATTTCAGACACCCACCCTAGATGGCCATACCTAGAGGTAAACTAAGCCTATAATCTGTACATTGTATGTAGAGAGCCGTGGTCACAGTGAATAAATGTACAATAGCTGTATCCTTTGGGAGCGGCACTGAAATGTTTGAAGGTAATTTATTTAATACAGAGCAATAGCAAAGTTTACTTTATCCCTATAATCTTGGAAACCCCTGTCTTACCCTGATCCCCACTCAGTACTCCCTCTGTGAGATGGGACAGAGAGATGCTCAGAACGTAAATGTGGGACATATGTGGGGAGTATAACTCTACCAGTGGCAGATTGAATAGACTATAGGCCCAGGACTGTACTTTATCAACTTGCTTGCTTCCCCCAACTAAGTAATGGGCACTTTGGGCACCGCCTATACTATAATCCAACACTAATCCCTAAATACTTTTTGTGATACTGGTATGGGCGTGGGCCACTTCTCTCAGAAGTTGGTAAGGCAATACCTTAACAGATACAGTTCAGGCAGTTGAACTCAAGAATGCTTTACTCAGAGGAGGCACTATAAACTTGACAGTTCTGGCACCACATGAACTGGTATACATTCTGTGGTTCTAAGTATTTGTGACAGTATGGCACATTGTAACATTGTAATATAGATGCAGTCAAGCAATCACATGTTCAAGTCCCGCAGTGGGGCTAAATCAAAATTTAGGAAAATCCCAAATAAGAAAACTGAGACAGAATTTCTGTTTTGTTCATCATTTCCCTAACAAAAAAAATGGAATCAAAAGTGATCTAAAGTTATATGTACCTCAAAATAGTGCCAGCCAGGGGCGTCGCTAGGCTGTTTTATTCGGGGCTCGGGCCCCGAATAAAACTCCCTGTGCCCCGAGTCTCCCGGGCTCCAGGCCGCTGCCGTGGGCTTGGAGCACCGACTGGCCCTTCATGCTGGCATTGGGGCGTCCGCTGGACGCACACTCAGCTGAGGGCTTCTGCGGGGCAGAGAGCGAGCGTCCCTGCCCCCCAGACAGTTTTCGGACCAGCTCCCGGGTCCGATACGCGGGGCCGCCGGGTCCTCAACAGCGCTGAGGACCCCCCCGCGGCCCGTGCGCCTCAGCTGGCAGCGTCGCAAAGACCCTGATGTCATCGCGACGCTGCCTGTCCTCGGGCGCACAGGCGTTCATAGGCCGTGCGCCCGAGGAGCTGCCGGAGGAGCGCACTCGCCGGGGGGTTAAGGTGAGTATGAATGTTGTTATTTTTAATGCGTTTACCTGCCTCAGTGCCCCTATATACTGCCTGTGCCCCTATAATGCCTGCCTGTGGCCCCCATATCCTGCCTGTTGCCCCATATTTCCTGCCTGTGGCCCCATATTGCTGCCTGTGCCCTTTTTATACCTGCCTTGTGGCCCCCATATTTCCCCCCCTGTGCCCCTTTAAAAGCCTGCCTGTGGCCCCCCCTAACCCTGTCTGTGGCCCCCATATCCCTGCCTGTGGCCCCCATATCCCTGCCTGTGGCCCCCATATACTGCCTGTGCCCTACAATGCCTGCCTGTGGCCCCCCATACACTGCCTGTGGCCCCCATATACTGCCTGTGCCCTATAATGCCTGCCTGTGGCCCCCATATACTGCCTGTGGCCCCCATATCCGTGCCTGTGGCCCCCCATATACTGCCTGTGGCCCCCTTATGCCTGCCTGTGGCCCCCATACCCCTTCCTGTGGCCCCCTATATCCCTTGGCCCTTATGCCGTGGCCCCCCATATCCTCCCTGGGCCCCCATATATGCCTGTGGCCTTCATATCCCTGCCTGTGCCCTATATCCCACCCTGTGGCCCCCCAAAATTTACTGCCGTGGCCCCATTCCCTGCCCTGGGGCCCCCCAATATCCCTCCCTGTGGCCCCCATACCCCTGCCTGGGGCCCCCCCTTCCCCCTGCTCACCCCCCCCCAAATAACTGCCTGTGGCTCCATTATGCCTCATGCCCCTATGTACCTCCCCTGTGGCCCCATATACTCCCTTTGTGCCCCCCTATATACCTTTTGGGGCCCCCTATCCCTCCCTGTGGCCCCTATATACCTGCCTGTGGCCCTATATCTCTGCCTGTGGCCCCATATATCTGCGTGGGGCCCCTATACTGCTTCATCCCCCCTATATACCAAAATGAGGGGACTGCTTACCTATAATTAAGGAGTTCGGGGAAATGGAGGTTCAAAGATATTTGTGTAAAATCCTCGGGGACGATATTGGCCGGGAGCAATCTGCATAAAGGTTGAAACCGGATGGAGAAAAAAGGGAAAGTGAACGATGCTGTCGGAAAAGACGTCTCCGGGGGGACAAAATGTAACTGCAGTGTAATATTTATATGTCTGCAGATCTAATACAAATAGTAAAACCACTTTTTGGTCACTATATGGCGGGAATATATGTCTTAGGGGCCCGTGTGCAGTGATAGTCACATGTGGGGTCTGGGGGATTATTTTGGGCCTTTAAATATAAAAATTTGGGGGCTTGGTTTTGTAGGAGGGTTTTAGTCACAATCACTTTGTCTGGTAGATTTGCTCCATGTATCGGTGGATTTTTTGGTGACTGTTTTTGGGGGATTGTCATATGAAGGTGAGAATTCTGAAAAAGTAAATTTATTATTGTGATTTTTATGTAAAAGGGGCTGGAGGAGATGGACGGGGTTGTGTGGGATGGAGAAAAATTGTGCAGGAACAGAAGGTTTTTCTCTATAAAAAAAAATCCCAGTTTCCAAAATGAGGCGCAAAATTTTGTGTAACCCACCCCTACCCAAAAAACACAAAGGGGCCCGAGCCCCGGATGTTTTAGGACCCTACAACCCCTTGGTGCAGCAAAACTTTAACTACCCCAAAAACAAGTTCTCATACAGCCAAGTTGATGGGAAAATAAAATTGCTTATAAAATGTGGGAACAAAAAACAAGTAATTTGTTTTTGTTTTTAAGACAAATGTAAAAAAAAAAAAAAAAACCCATGTAAAAAACATTTAAAACTAATTGTTCAACTCAAGGTAAAATTCCCGCGCCCGCCATGGTAGGGCATTGCGGAATTTGGGCCAAAAGGGATCCCTAACATGTTTTACGATTAAAAATCGGGAGTAATTGGGGACGTAAATACGTCGTATTTACGTCCGAAATTTACACCCATTTCCATTTAAAAAAAATTGTAAGCAAAAAGTTTTATTTTTGGGATATTTTGGGATTATTTACAAGTAAATACGCCCAAACGAACCCGGGGAAACAAAAATCCTGCTTGGGGGACACAGGTCCCATCAAACCATACAAAAAGAAAAAAAAGGTGAAAAAAGAACAAAAACATTTTAAAATTTGTTTTAAAAAAAAAACAAAATCCTCTTACAACATCTCTTTGGCTTATTTAAGTACATTATTTAATTTCTCCCTTTTTAAAACCTTTTAACTGAGATTTCTTTTGTTTCAGATCTTATATATATTTGGCTTAATTTTTAATGATAAACTTTTTCTATACATTGAAATCGATTTGATTCAACTATATTTATCTTAATTCATTCATTTTTTTGAAAGACAACTCTTTTTTATTATTGTACTGTGTTAACTGTATTGTATTTCCCCTTACAATCTTTTTGCTTCCCTGCGCCTCCCTATCAGGTAACCTTTTGAAAAAGTCTCCCTTTGGGGCTGAATGCGCCTCACCTTGCCAACCCGCAATCATGCATTCCTCGGATTTTTCGAAAGTGCCGCGTCTCACCCCAGAACACCCACACCGTACCCATTGCACGCCCCTTTTATGTTTTGGACATCCGAAAAAGGAAGTTGCGCCTAACACACATCCCGGTGACATGGGGTCGGGGGGAGGCGCGTATTTCCCCAAAAAAACGCAATCCCGACTACATGTCCCCCTAGATTTTTGTTTCAACTCCCCAAAAAAAGAAAAAAATAACAAAACATATACTAAAAGTGTTTCGACCCGAAAATAATAAAAAAAACACCAAGAAAACAATCCCTTTTAATCAAATTCAAAAAATTTTTTTTTTTTTTTTAAAGTTCTTTTCCTTGGATTTTGGAGAGAAAACAAAAAAATGACGATTTTTTTAAATTTAAATATATACATATATACTGTAAAACTTAAAAAAAAAAGTCATTTATTTTTTTTCTATCCACACAATCCCCAAGGAAAACTTTAAAAAAAAACAAAACGGGAAAATCATTCTTATAACAACATCATTACTTTGGGCAAAAAACATAATACAGGGATCCCCCTCGAACGGGATAGGGGCGCAAGTTTGTTCTTAATTGAATTTATATGTAATCGAAACAGGTATATGTATTAAAAGTAACTCCCCCACAAAATTTTTCTTTTTTTTTGGGATAGGAAAGGTTTTCACTTTGTTTTCCGCTGTCCCCTTTTTTAAAAAATTTCACCTCATTGCGCTGGGCATGCTCCTTTCGTTCCACAGCTCCTATCTGTTGTGGGAAAATGAAACCCCAATCCAGCATGCCCCATAAGTCTCCGTTTGTAATTAGGGGACAGATACTACTTTACATGCATGTTTGTTTGTCCAATTGCTTGGTGTCAGTGGCCTTTTTGTATTCACTGTTAATTTTATAATTGTTCACATTGCTTATTCAAAAAGTAGGTGCTTTGTAATATCGAGAGTAGCTAATATGTCAAGTAAGTTATTTTATTCTAGGGCATCTGTAAGAAGCTAATACTACAAATAATTACTATCAAATCCCTTATCCAAATGAAAAAGACTTACAGTAATAAGGTCTAAGTTAATGATTTAGTAAATCAATATTTCTTGTAATAGAATCTGTTCCTAGGACTTTGTAACCGATGTTGAAATTATGTTATCAAAACTAATCAAGATAGCTTCAGGTCATATAATGGCAATACATTTTCAATGCATGAGTCAACTACTTAATGCAATACTTTTGATTCTGTAGGCTTGTGTTTTTGCATTATATTTTGTAATTCATTTTTCACATGTCAGATTAAAGTTTTTTTAATAAATTAAAATCTGATTATTTTTTTCTCCAAAAAAGGGCACCACCGTTGTATATGGGGATGGGGGTTTGCCCCACCCACATTACGTAAACAGGGGTGAGTTGCAATACAAAGAATCCTATGTAACATTGGTCTGGAAATTAAATATTTTATCTCTTTCAATTTAATTATATCTTTTCATGAGACAACACGGATGATATGACACTTTGATACAATATAAAGTAGTCAGTGTACAGCTTGTATAACAGATGACCCAGGTTTGTGCAAGTCCCTAATTCTCTTCCTGATAGCTTGGCTGATTTCTTTAGACTTTCCCATGATGTTACACACAGAAGCAGAGTGGGTTTTTTCAGTGTGCATTAAAATACATCCACAGGTGTGTCTGTGCTTAACTCAGATGTTGCAAATAAATCAGAGACTTCTAAAGACATGACAACATCATATGGGCTGTTCTAAATTGTTTAAAGGCATAGTAATCCTAGTGTGTGTAAACTTTTGACTTTGTAGAAAGTAATGAAAATGCCTTAAACTTTCTCTCTCTCATTATTCTGGAATTTGGCACATATAAATAATTTTGGTTCCTAATTGACTTATAACGGGGAAGGTTTATTCTGATTTCATATCAGATAATGAGAAAAAACATGTATATGTGTCTTTTTATATAGTGTATGGAAACTTCTGGTTTTTGTAAATATTGTACTATATCTTTGGGACAAGTCTGAAGATCTTACAATTTGATACAATGTAAAGTAATCAGTGTACAGCTTGTATAACAGTGTACATTTCCTCCTGTGTGTGATTGGCTGCACATAGCACGTGAACGATGATCATTCACTGCTATGAGATGAATGGGCCGGCCAGCGGGACGGAAAAGGAGCATCACGGAGGTGAGTATGTATCATTTTTTCTATTTTTAATCATGCCCCATAGGACAAACAAGTTTTTGTAAGTCCCAGAACACCCCATTAAGATTCAAGATTTAAGATTTAACCTTAAGACATAAAAAGATAAAAATCAATCACAGCTAAGACTAACAAGGCTTAGTCCACATCCTGCCACACTCTTCTGTAAGGGGATGTCCACTTTGGACAATAGCCTTTTGTTTTCGAATTGCATCCTGATCAGTAGTTGATCATAAGGTATTTTGCTTCTTGAACCAATAACCTTTTCAATTTTCCTGCAGATCCAACACACGAGTAATAAAGGTATTACACAGACCCATGGTACATAAAAAAACAAATTAATGTCAACATTATTTTCCAAAAAATTTTGACTAACCAATATGATATCTATCACTTCATAAAGGGGGTTCCACCTCGGGGGACCTGCACATAACCCAAATCCCCCCCCCCCCCCCCCCTTTCCCAAAACTTCCCAAATAAATAAAATCAAATAAAATTTTGGGGTTTGGGCAGTTTTGATGGGTGGTCCCTTTACCTCTTTAACCTTGTACCAATTATCTTACTGCCCTCTAGAACATTTATCGCACCATCTACAGTAAATCTTCAAACATAAAAGAAGTCGTTACCTTACCTGTCATATTATTTTTTTGATCAGAAAGGACATTTCCAACTTCTAACCCAGGGGGCGCCCCACCCTCAAGTCAGCCACAAACATCTGAAAATCACATCTTTCGTACTGGGAACCTTTCAAAAATATAAAATAAGAAAAAATAAAAAAAATTTTATCCCTCAAAACTAAACAGTTGTTTAATTACTATCAAATCTTAGGGACCACTGCCCTATAAACTGAACCCATTTGGGCACGGGATCACATTCTCATTTTACAAAATTTGAAATCATTAAAATTAAATTTTACTCAAATGGTATTTGATTAAATTTGGGCAATTGATTTATTAAGATGGGGAACGTTAAACCTGTTAAGTTATAAAACATTTTACAAGTTCTCTTTTTTTACCAAAAAGACAACAAATTTAAAAAATCCAAAAATTTCTTACCCTTTAAACCACATAAAAATCAAAACAAATATATAAACTTTGATACCCTTTCAAATTACAAAGGGTTAACATCTGTAAAGGGTTGCACTTTATCATACATATGATCCATCATCATAATAATGGGGTTCCAACTTATAATGATTTTGGTTTGCTTCATCATACTTTAAAGGGTTTTTTCTTCAGTACGTTATATTGCATCAACATGCATTAGTGCATACATCATAGGGAATATTGACTTATCATGAAGATGGTCCACCCTTTTTAAAATGATTTATCTCATCAAAACAAAATTGGGTTTTTTTAAAAGAAAAGGGGATTCTTTTTCAGTAAATAGAAGGGCCATCATCATTTAAAGGGGGGTCCACCATCATACCTGATAAGATGCTTTTAAAATCCACAAGGGTCCTTCTCGTACATAGGGTAGTTCTTCCCAGAATGAAATTTTCCATCATCATACAGATGTGTCACATCATTTCATAGGGGCATCAATCATGAGGGGTCATCATCAACATATTTCCCTCAACATAATGAGGACTCATACATAATAGGGCCATCATCAACATATTTTTTCCTCTCAAAAATGATTTTGGGGCCATCACATACATATGGGTCCCTCAGACAAAAGTGGTCCCATCAGACAA
Source organism: Phyllomedusa bahiana (assembly GCA_025379985.1). NCBI lineage: Eukaryota > Metazoa > Chordata > Amphibia > Anura > Hylidae > Phyllomedusa > Phyllomedusa bahiana. The sequence goes on from JAODAL010030443.1 coordinate 28,501, forward strand.
AGTAGGGCCCTCACAACTAAGTGAGGTCCATCATCAGTACATAAGTGATCCATCTCATACATAATAGGTCCATCATCGTACATGATGGTCCATCATCATACATGATGTTCCACACAAAGCATTGTTTCACATACTGGGGTTTTTTTCTTCCAAAATATAAAATCAACATACATAAGGGGGACTATCATGATAAAGATAAAGGTTCACATCATACATGAGGGGATCATCACAAAACTATCAACCCTTGACCATAAAACAATCATTTTTTCATAGCTTTATTTTGCAGCATTTTAACAGACATAACTTTCACATCTTTTTACATAAAAAAAAAAAAAACCGAAGAAAGATTGCTCTATTATTTTGTAAACGTTTCACTAATAACTTGTTAAATACATTGTTTCTGTTATTTTGCTGCAGTGATACCAAATACCTTTTGGCATAACAAAACTCATTTTATATGAAATCTGTAATTTGACTAAAACTAAATTTGAAGTCATGGGATTCTGTTTTCACCTTTGATCGCGTGTCTCTCTCATTTATTACTGTGCAGAAGGGCAGCATAGGGGTCTCCACTCTCCCCCATTATACACTCAAGCAAGACATAAATACCGTTTTTTTAACAATAAATACCCATTAGCCTTATTATTCTTTATGGGGAATTAGACTTCTTAATTCCAAAACATATTGCATCACTTTGTAACTAAGCAATATCTATTGCACATAAACACATCTTCATAGATTACTTCTGGTTTAGGAAATGTCCTCCAACATGCTATGCGTGTCTCCTAACTTGCAGCAGAATTGTTAGCTGAGACTCCACATAGTGGCTTAGGCTTTGCAACATACCCGCAACATTTCGGAGTTCATGCCACCTTTATCAAGTGCTTAGCATGTTTGAGGACATTTCCTAAACCGCAAGTAATCTATGAAGATGTGGTTAAGTGTAATAAGTACTGTTTAGTTGCAAAGTGATGCAATATCTGTTGGAATTGAGAAGTTGAAGAATATTTTCCTCATAAAGAATAATAAGCCTAACAAGTATTTATTGTTAAAAAACGCTTTTATGTCTTGCTTAAGTCATGGTATTCCTTATCTACAGTATGTTATATTATGGCAGAATCTATATTTTAAGGATGACAATTTCCCTGAACAATAATATCATATTGCTGCCTCCAGGACCTTCAGTCTTTACATAAACATTTTTCACTTTTCATATGGTAAGAAAAGAACATAGAATTCTGCTAATTAAATTGTAGAAAATCGAATTTCAAAGTAACTAAATTATCCAAATCTGGAAACTACTGGAGATTATAGTTGTATAATGTGCAGAATACTGTATATTGAATTAGTTGACAGGAAAAATGACTTAAAGGGAATGTGTAATCAAAAAATGACTTATTGTTTAACTCATGTTTTTATGTTAAGCACATTTTTTTAAGAATCTTTGGTTATTTTTTTTTTTTTCCATATCACTTTCAATATTTTTTAATAATTCTTAAGTTCTGTAGATTTCACTTTGGCCATAGGCTTAATAATAGTCTGACACTTCCTTTTCTGTACAGAGAGATTTTCAGCAGTCTCCTCATTTTCAGCACAGGCAGGATTCCAGTCAAATGTGACACCAATGTGTATCGCACATATCAGCTGATGTATTAACAGTACTGGCACAACCTACATCCGCTCTGGCACCGCCTATGTCACAGTGTTTCTCCTCTTTTGTATATACAAAGCTAGAGAACACAATTAGTAGCTCTGCCCTCTCCTGATCCCCAGTGACCAGCTCCCAATTACTGTTATTTAAAGGGGTTAACCTGGAGTTTAAACATTTTGTATAACACTATAAATAGTGTTTACATTGAAAAGTAAAGCTATTCCACTACTTTCATGTATTTCTTTTGCCTCTTATTCATCTATTATTAGAGTTATTTTTTGCAGTGAAACTTCCTGCTTGTGGGAGTGTTAGTAGTTCTACAGCAGCTCTTTCCTACAAATCCAAGAATACATTTCAGTTACAATCTGGGTTTCCCCTGAAAACCCCCCCAATCCTGTGTGTTATCTCCCCTGAACACCCTTAATATCTTCTAGACGGGGTAACATCATACTCTGCTCTCGCCCCAGTTCACTTTTGGTCCCCCTGCAGCAGGCGTGGAGTAGTGCACCAATCATTTTGTAACATGGTAAAAAAAAATTTTAAATTATGTAATAATGTACAAATTTATTTAATTTGGGTTTAAATTTTTTTAATGATGTGCTGTAACCCCCCCCAGCAGGTACACAGCTATCCCATCATTGTAATTTGTTGCTGTGATAATGTGGCATCCCCCAGCTTTAAAGGGATACCCCTTTTAAGCATCCAAGAAAGGGGGGTGAGTCACTCCCCCACAGCAATTGGTTTTTGATTGCAATAATAAAGTACTCTAGCAGCCAGTAGTGATAAGTCACTATACAAACATAGTTATTACTGCAATGGTAGGGCCCAAACATTAGTGGGTGTGTAATCCCCCCACTTCTATTTTTGGCATGTTTACATTCCTGTCAGCACCTCTGTTTACAGAGCTGACTCATAAGTAACTATGTAAATGGTCCTAGCACACAGTTGCACAGTTCACAACCCCACAGGCTTTGTATTGCTGTCATCTGCTTCCATTAGTAATTGAAGAAGAGCTAACAAACAATTCTCCCTCCCCATATTCAGGGGTCAGCTGAGACTGCAGGGGAAAAATTACTACTCAATGAGCCAAATCTTTTCTGTGCTAATCAACCAACAAAAAGGGGGTGTTTCTGAGCGAGCCGGGTTAAAAGAAAAACCCAGTGAGTGATGACAAAACATCCATTCAGGCCATGTGATCAATGAACAACACATGGTTTGCAGGAGGTACGGGGTAGGAAGAACAAGACTCCTTGCCTGGTTGCATAGCAGAACAGGTAAATAGTTTTTAACCGCTTAACGACACTGGATGTAAATGTTCCTGTCCCAGGCAGAAAGTAATAAAACTGCCATCTCTTACCCCCTAATGAAATTTGCTATGAAGGATTGGCTGTATAATTTTGCGCCCCCCAAAGGGGTGAAGTCCTAGGGCAGGGGCCCCCAACTCGAGTCTCAAGGCCCCACCAAATCATGTTTTTGATTTTCCCATAGCACTGCACGGGTGATTTAATTTATTGTCAATTCATTCTGGGGAAATGACTTGTTGGTGGGGCCTTGGGGAATGGAGTTGGGAACACGCCAAGGGGGATTAAGTAAAAAAAAAATAAATTTATATATATATATGTTAAAAGGGTTAAAAATCCCCCCCCCCACTTTGCCCCTTTTACAAATAAAGAATTAAAAAATAAAAAATTACACATAATTGGTCCCCCGTACCCCAAAAATTTTGACAATTAAATAAATAAATTTATCCTGAAAGCAAACATGTGAAGAAAAAAATAATCCAAATAAAAAAAATTTTGCGGTTTAAATGGTTTTTCACTCCCTAAAAGGGGAAAAAAAAGTGATAAAAAAAGTCAATAAAACCCAAAAAAGGTACCAAAAAAAAAGTGCATTCAACTGCAAAAATGCCCCCTTACTCAAGTCTATTGGTGGACGAACAAAAAAGTTATTCGTCGTAGAAAATGGTGCTACGGCGCAAATTTCAAAAATAGAAAATGTTTTGATTTTTTTTTACGATACTATAACATAATGAAAACCCTACATGTTTAGTGTTGCAGTAATCCTGCAGAACACATCATTTATACCATAGAGTGAACGGTGTAAAATAAAACCGACAAACATGGGGCAAGTACCTTTTTAACACATTTTGCACCACTTAGAATTTTTTTTTTTGCATTTCCCATTTTTTATGTAATATGAAAAACACCATTAGAAAGTACACTTGCCCTGCACAATAAAAGCCCTCAATTTCTATGTAAAGGAAAAAATAAACAAGTTAAGGTTTTTGGGAAGGCAGGAAGGGGAAAAAACAACGTGTCAACCAAAAAAAAAAAGCTCGTCCTTAAGGGTTAATGGTTTTTAATTTTCAAGCAATAAAATTAAGTTGGGGCCCTTTTAAACAAATAAAAAAGATGCCGGAAAACCCCCTTTAAGACCCTACATGCGACTTTGATTTTTGGATTTATATGGTTTTAAGGAATTTTTTTGGGTTTTTTTTGCTGTCCCCCGGCCACCCCCCTTCCATTTTGCATTTTGATGATTTGATCACCAAAATTTTTGTAATTTTAAAAAGGTGATGCTGTTCCTTGACATTTTTTTAAAATTTTCCCTTTATTAACAGAAGGTAGAAGCCATGATGGATTGAATTTAATCGCCTCCTCTGGTTACCTATATGACTAAAGAGAGTATATTAGTAGAAAGAATAACTTTAATCATGGGAGCCAGGCTCACCCTCATACTGGGCATGGTCACACATGCAGCTGTGCACACTGCCAATTGAGGCCAATTTGCTGTGGAAACCCCAATCTTTTTACCAAACCTTTGAAACAAGGCGTCAGTACGCTGGTGGCTGGCCCTTTTGTTTCACATTTGACCTGCACCTTTGGGAAATTCCCATACTCCCCTTTATAGCGGTCCTCCCAACCTTTTTCCATTGGCAGGGTGGGGCGGTTGCCCGGGGGCCCCTATGTCTTAATATGCCCTGGCCTGCCTTCTACTAAAAATTTTTCAGTTTTCTTAACAACATCTTAGATCAGTCGGTAGTTCAACATTAGGCTTTGCGTTTGCTCATATGTGGCTCCCCAGGATCAGATCTAATTTACTGTTTGTGGAAATGTTTTACAATTAAATGATTCTGGAGATTGAATGGGATTACTTCTATAGGAAAATGTGTATAAAATTATAGTTGATTGCTTATTGGACATAATTTGTTATCCTCACTGAACAACCATTTATAATGATTTTTTCAGTGGGTGCCAAAAAAATTATGCTACATAAATAGATATCACAGAGGGCACCTTACATTATCTTCAGGGAAATTATTTATTTTTTTCTAAATGTAATGGATTCAAGAAGAATTATATTGAAAAAATATACTTTTTTTTTTTAAAGTGACCCCTTTTCGGAAGGACAGCGTATGCAAATTCAATATCCAGGTTTGGTGTCAAACAACTCTATTTATCAAAAATTAGACTCGGAACTAAAGTTTTTTTAAAATCCATTTGGAATAAGAATGAGATAGCGACACGGGGTTTTTTTTTGTTTTTTTCCCTTTTTTGAGTTTGTGTTGTGTTTGTTGTGCAGGGACAGTGATGATGCTGATGAATCACAAAGATACCGAAGTGTAGAATATTTAGTACAGGCTACCTTTACTAAGGTGATTTACAATGTATACTTCTCGTCTCTGATGACATATTTACTTTACATTGTATGTATAATTTTCTGCTTGAAATAACAAAAAACAAAGTCTCATGGATCCCTTGATGGACAAGACCTATGCAGGTGCGAGCTGGTGGCTGAGAGATTTGACCTTGGGCAAAATATGTATTTCTTTGAGTACCATTAAAAATATTTTTTTTTTCTTATTAACATCCTGCAGCTAATTATGGTGAGATGTTTGTTTGGCTTCTATAAAGTGGTTGGTGAATAAAAGTGAGAAAATCTATGGGGCCTCATGTATGAAAACAGTCTAGGTCTAAGACTTTCTTTGTTGCCCATAGGAAATCAATCAGAGCCCATAGAAACCAATCAGAACTCATAGCAACCAATCAGAGCCCACAGTGACCTCAGAGTCATAGCAACCCCTCAAACCCCTACAACCATCAAACCCCTAGCAACCAACAGAGCTCATAACACCAATAAGCCCAAAGCAACCAATCAGAGTCATAGTAACCAAACAAGCTCACATACCCATTAGAGCCCAAGAAAACCCAAACAAGTATATAACCAATCAGAGTCCATAGCAACCCTCAACCCTATACACCCCAAACAGAGCCCTAGCAACCCAACAAGCTCATAGGAACCAAACAAGTCCAAGCAACTAAACAGAGTATATACACCAATCAAAACTCCCCATTCATTTCATATAGTGCTCTGAGAAAATAAAGAGGAGCTCTGACTGGTTGCTTTTGGCAACAAAGAAAGTCTAAGACCTAGTTTAGTAAAGGAAGAGTCAAAGCCCCCATTTCAGGTTTTCCACTCAATAAAAATTTTGGGGTGGGCGCTGGGGCGCAAGGAGTACCCACAGGATCAATGGCAATACAACTTCTTTTTTAAAATAAGGCTAGAGAGAAGGAAAAATTTTTCCCTTTTATCCAGCTCCTTAATTAAAACCCCTTAAGGGCCCCCCGGGTTTTTTTTTTTTTTGACCGTTCATTTTTCCCCCTCGCCTTCCCCCGACCATAAAATTTTTTTTTCCAACTAATAGACTGAGGGGTTTTTTTTGGGGACAAAAGTACTTTCAATGGTGTTATTTAAATTTTCCAAAAAAATAACTGGGGAACCGCAAAAGAATTTCCCAAATGGGACAAATTGTGAAAAAAAAATATTGCCATATTTGGGGGTTTTTTGTTTTTACGGGGTTCAACTTCGGTAAAAATGATGTGTTATCGAAAACTACTTTTTTTGCTTTTGCCAATACCCAAACATGAGGGTTTCGTTTTTTTGGTACGTAAAAAATCCCCAAATTTTCTATTTTTGAAATTTGCCCACGGCGCCTTTTTTGTGGGCCCAATAAATTTTTTGTATAAACACCAACGACTTTTTGTGAGGCGGGAATTTTTTGCGTTGGGCATACTTTTTTTTTTTGTTTTATTTGGGAAAGCAAGCAACTTTTTTGATCCCTTTTATTCAAATTTTTATCCACGTAAAATGAGCAAAAAAAAACCAATTTTTTCTTTGGAATTTTTTTTTTTCTTCTATGGGGTTTTATAGGGGTAAATGATGTTTTTATTTTTATAGAAAAACTTTTTCAGATCGGGGTACCAAAAAATGTGAACTTTTTTTTTTAATTTTATTGGGGTTTTTATTTGTAAAATGGGGATGTTTGAACTTTTTAAAACTTTTTTTTGACTTTAAAATTTCTTTTTTTTTACTTCAACATTTTACTTCCCCCCAGGGCGCTCACCACTGGGGCGCAAACGTTAATAAGCCTAATGATTTCATAACAATTTAAGGCTTTACCAAGAGGCAAACAATGGCAGAGATGGGTCTACAAGGTCCCCGTACCATTCCATGCATCGAATCCCCATTAGCGCGGGAACCCCTTAATGAAAACGAGCGCCGGGGACCGTTTTTCATTCTTTTATGCCACGGCCATTTTTTTCTCCATGCTCTAAAGGTTCCAGTGCAGGGACTGGGGACCCCCCCCCCCCACGTTGTAACTGCCGGGGGTTTTTAGTTGCGTCAGCCACTAACCCCCCGGCTGTTGTGGGTCCGGAGCGATCCCCGCAAACCCATTGGACCCCCGGGAGCTCATAGTCCAAAAGGGCATTAAGGGGGTTTAAAAATTTTTGATCACGACTAAAAGGGCTCGAGATGCCCGATAGCTTAGTTCATGACAGGTAATCTCCTGTACATTATGGAATTGTAAATTATATTAAATAAAGTTTATGTCTTTTTTAAAATAAGGAGCTGGAGAGAAGGAAGAATTTCTTTGCCACGTCATAGACCTTGAACATTTTCATACATGTCCCCCTATAATTGTTTTAGTTGGATCCTAAACCATATTTTTGGGCTTATTATCCTAAACTAACCTAAATTGGTCATGGAATTATGGTTTCTAGTGACTTTTAAGAGTTAACTTCCTATCTCCATATGCCCCAGTCTCTCTTTGCTCCTGATGCAGCCTAACGTTCAGTGTGACATCCCCTTGTAACTCCTGGTGGCCTCACTACTGGTTGGCCATTTTTGGCAAGATTCAGTTTGGGTCAACATCTGAAGCACAACACTAGTTGGCTGCTCACCCAGGTTGGCACGTTGCATTATGGAGGCGCACAGCATATCATTGCTACTATACTTCATGCGACTGTTTAGGCACATTACAATGTGTCATGTCCGGCGTATAATGCACCTAGTTTTGGTATATTACAGTTCATTTATATCGAGAATATGGTGTCAAAAGTTTTTTGGGCACAAAATAGATCAAAACTATGGTGCTTTCGTACTGGGACATGTCGCCCAAATAGCTCAAATCGCCCCCGACAACTTTAAGAGTGGCATGAATGTATTTTGGCGCTCATTTTTTTTTTGCGCATAATAGTAGTGTAGAATGCTCCTGAATCTATGAACCAGGTCTGCTGCGGGTCATAAATCAGGCGCATTCTAGCGCTAAAATGACAATTCAGGCTCAGGTAAACCCCTTTTAAAGTGCTCTACCTGTTCCAGCAGTAATGCACCTGGATTTGCCGTACTGAAGCTATAAATGTGTAGCTTCATACAGTTGTAGTGAAGCACGCCTCCAGCACGCCTCCAGACGGCTCTGTAATGCACCTGTTATTGGAGGGCGACTGGTTAAAAATATAGTTCATACATGTCGCCCTAAAACTTTTTATCACCTATATATAAATGACTGTGACACTTTTGCTGTTGAAAAAAATATTAAATGCATTTTTTATGATTTTTCTTCACAAGTAAAATAATAATAATGTAAAAATGACATAAATATAAATCCTAACATATCAAAAAGAATTGCTACAACAACCGAGCACAAGAAAGTGTTATATCGTCTAAACCTGGTGTGTACTATGGAAAAGGAAAATGAGCCAGGTCAGAAACTGGTTAAGGAGGAGGTGCCCCTACAACCTACAGCAGGGGTCCCAACCACCCGGATCCGCAGTACGGCCATCGGGCCTTAGCCCATCCCCTGCCGGTCCGCGGCGCCGTCTACAACTTGATGCCGCCCGTGACTTTAGTTCCGGGCGTTCGGGCATCTTGTTCTGCGCGGCCGCTGTAATCCGGCCTCGCAGACCTAGCACTGCGGCTCAGCTGCGGCTCGCATTAACAGGATAAGCATGGACGTACATTACCGCCCTGCTGTTCCCTCTCGCTGTAGATGCGGCACTCACTGAGCTCCACATCTACAGCGATGAGCGTCGCAGGGAGTGTGAGGCACAGTGACGTCACACCCCCCGCGCCGCTCGCTGCTTGTCGGCTGCTGGAGGAGAGCTCGCCGGAGGACCGGGAAGGTGAGTGACTACTACTACTTTTTTTTTTTTATTGTCCTGGCTGCCTACTGGGGACAGCTAATGTATCCTTACTGGGGCAGCTATCTATACTCATCTACTACTGAGGGGCAGCTATCACTACTGGGGGTAGGCTAGTCTATCACTACCTGGGGGCAGCTATCTATCACTACTGGGGGCAGCTATCACTACTGGGGCAGCTATCTATCACTACTGGGGGCAGCTATGTGTCACTACTGGGGGAAGCTATCTATCACTACTGGGGCAGCTATGTTTCATTATCACTACTGGGGCAGCTATCTATCACTACTGGGGGCAGCTATCTATCACTACTGGGGGCAGCTATGTGTCACTACTGGGGGCAGCTATCTATCACTACTGGAGGCAGCTATCTATCACTACTGGGGGCAGCTATCTATCACTACTGGGGGCAGCTATGTATCACTATCACTACTGGGGCAGCAAAAGATCACTACTGGGGACAGCTATCGATCTAAACCTAACTTTGGGGGGGGCCCCTCCCCATCCCCCCAAAAAAAAGCCCCTTATTTTCCCCCCCCCCCCTCCTTTTTAATTCCACTTTTAAACTTGGGGGGGCCCCACCAAAAAAAAGCCCCCCCCCCACCCGCCTTTAAAATCTATCAACTACTGTGGGGGGGGGAAAAATAAAAAACTATTTATGTCAGATCCATCCTACCTTGGGGGGGGGGACCAGCCCCCCCGAAAAATTCTGAAAAAATTCCAACCCCACCCCCCCTAACCTGGGGGGGGGGGCCAAAAAATAAGTCCCCCCATAAATTCTAATTTCCCCCCCCACACCTTGGGGGTGGGCAAAAAAAAGCTTATATCCACCCCCCCCGTTATCCCACCCCCCTAAACCCCTCTTGGGGGGGGGAAAAAATAAAAAAAAGACACCCCTGTAGAAATTGTTTTAATATCCCCCCCCCACTTTTTTGTTTTTACTTACAAGGGGGCCAGCCCTTTAAAAGTTATTTCCCCCCCCCCCCCCCCCGCACATTATTTTTAAAAAAAATAAAATAAAAACCTAGGGGGGGCCAAAACAAATAAGGCCCCCCCCCTAAAAATGTTTTTTACAAATCAAACCTTAAATCCCCCCCCACAAAAACTTTTTTTACTTAGGTGCAGCTATCCTATCACAACTGGGGGCAGTTATCTATCACTACTGGGGGCAGCTATTAACAATTCTGGGGGCAGCTATGTACACTATTTTTTTTGTTTTTGGGGGGGCAGCTATTATCACTATGGGACTGTTATGTATCACTATCACTACTGGGGGCAGCTATGATCACTAATCACTTACCGGGGGCAGCTACGTGTCACTATCACTACTGGGGCAGCTACGTGTCACTATCACTACTGGTGCAGCTAAGTATCACTATCACTACTGGGGCAGCTATGTATCACTACTGGTTGCAGCTATGTATCATTATCACTACTGGGGGCAGCTATGTATCAATTATCTACTGGGTCAGCTATTATCAATAATCACTACTGGGGCAGCTATTTATCATTATCACTACTGGGGGCAGCTATGTATCAATATCACTACTGGGGCAGCTATGTATTAACACTACTGTGGCAGCTACTTATCATTATCACTACTGGGCAGCAGACGTACACTATCACTACAGGGGGCAGCTATGTATTATTAACCCTGCAGGGCAGCTAATGTATCATATCACTACTGGGGGCAGCTATGTATCACTATCCCTACAGGGGCAGCTATGTATTATTACCACTACTGGGCACTATGTATCACCAACACTTCTGGGGGGCAGCTATGTATCACTATCCCTGACAGTCAGGCTATGTATTATAACCACTATTGGGGGCAGCTATGTATCACTATCACTACAGTAGGCCAGCTATGTATCACTATCACTACGGGGCAGTTATGTTCATTATCAATACAGGGCAGCTATGTATCCATTATCACTACTGGGGGAGTCTTTGTATCAGTTATCACTACTGGGGGCAGCATGTATCATTATCACTACTGGGGCAGCATGTATTATTACCTACTATTGGGAGCAGCTATTATCACTATCACTACAGGGGCACTATGTGTCATTATCACTACAGGGGCAGCTATCTATGTATCACTATCACTACTGGGGCAGCTATGTGTCATTATCACTACAGGGGCAGCTATGTGTCATTATCACTACTGGGGCAGCTATGTATCATTATCACTACAGGGCACTATGTATCATTTCACTACAGGGCAGCTATGTATCAACTTTCATCTACGGTCAGCTATGTGTCATTATCACTACAGGGGCAACTATGTATCACTATCACTACTGGGGCAGCTATGTATCATTATCACTACTGGGCAGCTATGTATCACTATCACTACTGGGGGCAGCTATGTATCCAACCCTAACACAGGAGCAGCTATGTAACACAACTGGGGGCAGCTATGTATCACTATCACTACTGGTGGCAGCTATGTATCATTATCACTACTGGGGGCAGCTATGTATCACTATCACTACTGTGGGCACTATGTAAACACTAACACTACTTGGGGCAGCTATGTATCACTACTGGGGCATCTATGTTTCATTATCACTACTGGGGCAGCTATGTGTCATTATCACTACGGGGGCAGCTATGTATCACTAACACTACTGGGGCAGCAAGTATCACTAACACTACTGATGGGCAGCTATGTATCACTAACACTACAGGGGGCAGCTATGTTTCATTAACACTACTGGGCAGCTATGTGTCATTATCACAACTGGGGCGCTATTATCACTACACTACTGGGCAAGCTATGTTTTCATTATTCACCTACTGGGGCAGCTATGTATCACAATCACTAAGGGGCAGCTTATATATCACTATTACTACTGGGGGGGGCTATATTATTTATTATTTACAGGGGGCATATATCTCTATAATGACGAGCTGATTACATATGTATATTATAATCATGTATAATGCTGACCGCACAGAGCTGATCCAAATTATTACTGCAGACTGATTATCACTCTGTGGGTCAGCATTTATAATTAATAGTGACCCACAGAGCTGACAATTCAGTCCTCCATTTATAAAATACTGGTTTACCCCATACGATACCCCTAAACGACACAGATACACTTATTGTATGTTTTGTGTGTGTGATTTCTAAACATCCACCCCCTCCATAACCCCGCCACTAATAATCATGCCCCCAATAACCCGCCCGCCCACTGGGCCGTGGAAAAATTGTCGTGCATCAAACCGGTCCCTGGTAGAAAAAAGGTTGGGGACCGCTGACCTACAGGACCCTGGTGCAATAGCACAGATCACCTATTTGTTAAGTCCATCCATGGCAAAGGGGCCAAGTTCTAAATTGTCTGTGGTGTCTCCGAATAACCCGGCATCCAGGTCAATAATAACGCCCCTAGTACCCACTTAAAGTAATATTCTAGAATTATTTATTACCTTTCCATAGTAAATAATCTTGAGCCAGCTATCCTCTTTGGCATACAGCTGCTCAGTTCTTTACTCTCTACATCTTTGCAAGGCTGATGAGCTTCTAAGTAGATCAAGGCTGAACAGCCCTTTCATGGTGGTTTTGCATTAACTGAAAAAGCCTTAGCGACATGTAAAAATTCATAGCATAAAAGAGTTTGATTTATTCTCTGATAAATACCCCATTTAGCATTTTGATAAGATCTGCAGATTTACTTTAATGTAGACGAGTGATTTTTGAGATGTATCAGAACTAGGTTTAGTCGCTGAGGTTTGTTACTCCCAGATACATTTTCAGCGTTGGAATATTTTGGTCAGTGAAAAAAAGACGAATATTTTAACAAGGAGCATTTTAAGACAGAGGATAAAGATAAGTTAAGAACTTTGGGCGACATATATGTATGGGGCTGCACCAATATTCTGGGGTCCTTTCAGCCCAAAAACTGGCACAGCCCTGTTCTCTTGATTTATGAGTAGGTGCACTCCAAAATTAGGCGAATTATCGAGCGTCCACGGCACTTTGTAATGTGCCTGAGATCAGAGGCGTTCTGGAGGCGTCGCACTACAACCATATAATTCTACAGATGTCGGGAGGACGGCAAAACTAGGCGCAAAACATTTAGAACATGCACTCCAAGTCAATAGTGTCTACCTGAGCCTGAGTTGTCGTTTTGGAGCTTGAAAGCGCTTTAAGGGGATTTGCCGAGACGAAAGATTCTTACCTCTGTCCTTAGCACAGGCAGAATGTCAACAAATCACGCTGAGTCATGAAGCTGCAGGGGAGAGAGGGTGGGGGCCAGTGAGGAATCTAAGGGAGCGTCTCAAAACTTAAGTGAAATAATAAACAGTACAAGAGTGGATTCTCAATACAGCAAGACAGCCTCAGACTGCACTGTCAGGAGGAGCCTTATCTGCTAATAAGCTAATGTAACAAATCACGGAGCTGAAAGAGAGAGAGACGCACACAGCCAGAGCACAAAGCTGCATAAGGGATCCTGTGACATGTTCACTCAAATAATCAAACTATAACTTGTGGCTTCTGTGTACAAAAGACAACAGCTTTTCTACACAGCAGCTTGAAAGCTTCTTCCTGTTCTCTGTCATCAGATAAAGCAGGAATCTAATCACACTACAACTAGTTTTTTCTGTATACAAAAGAAAACATATTGCTACCCGGTGCCTTAAAAACTTCTGCAGCTCAGTCTCATCAGATAAGAAGTGTGATCTGCGCAAGCCCGGCCAGCAGACAGCAGCTCTTGTCAGGTCGTATCTAATAGAAGCTTTGAAGTAACCAAGGGCATGTAAGGAAGGCTGTAGCTCTCTCAGACTGCAATTTTTGTAATCACATATATTTAGAAAAGTGATTAAAAACCCATTTTGGAGGATCCCACCTCAACATTACATCGTGGCAAAACCCCTTTAATCTATGACCCGCAGCAGGACAGGTTCATAGATTCAGGCGCATTTTACACTACTAATGTGGGCAGTAAAATTGACGCCTGGGCACCAAAATTCTTACATGTCGGCCTTTGTTTTTTTGTGTTGATCCAGAAGGTAGAGTACAACTCATAAGGCATTAGCCAATTTGCCAAAAACTGAAAAATTACTTTCCTGTTTCCGAGTGGTGATCAGATTGGAAAAACACTCAAGGAAGAATTTTATATATCTGAATACGTTTTAATAATGTTTTGTTCTATGTATTTGACTAAAAAAATGTAAGCTGTTACGGCTATGACGAGCAAGGTGGCTGTTCCACAGATGGTATTGTAATCTCTTGAGATAAAACTTTTCGTGCCAGACAGAGGGCGTGCATCATTGTCTTTACAGGAGATTTTACGGCTTTCTACCATATTTTTGTACAGACTATTCATGTTAATTGTCACAGGTGATGGTAGTGGACTTGTCACCGTGAGAGATGACTTATTGAACCACACCAGCGAGTGGAGACTAAGGAGCCCCCCGGTATGCACCAGAGCCAGCTGCAAGCCAGGTTAAGCTTTGCTGTAGGGGGCTCCCAGGTTGCTACAGCTAACATGGCCGCTCGCGGTGACAGCAAAGGTGTAGGCATGGTCCAGTAGAAGCAGGCACGATGTGATAGGAAGGCAGAAAGGTCAGGGCTGGTGGCAGACAAATGTGATCAGATGACTCGCTGAAGGTCAGGGCAGGCGGCAGGCAGAGAATAGTCATAGTCACATGCAGAGTAAAGCATAAGCGTGAACACAATACTCTAGGAGAAACACACCAATACACTGTGAGGAAGTGCAGGGGGAAGTGCGTTAATAAAGGATCCAGCGCTTGGTCATAGGAGATCAGCAGAGTACTGGCCCTTTAAATTTCTGGATGTCGTCTTGCATGCCCTAGAGAGCAGCCATGCGAGCACTGACTAGCAGCAGGAGACAGTTGGAGTAGGGAGAGGTGAGTGACAACCAGTCTGAGAAACAGAGAAACGGGGAACAAAACTGGGACCATGGAGCGCATAGAGACATTAAAGGGGTTGTCTCGCTACAAGGATTGCTGCTTTTTATTTTAAAGATCTTGCAAAAACAAGTCAATTTGCAATATGTGTCCATTAACAGTGTCCTACCTATTCTGAGATATCCCCTCTTGTATGGGCTGCATCAGCTCCTCAGGTCGCTATAGCTACAGACCTGATTGATCTCTCCTGATAGGCTGCCAGCACTGGTTACTATAGGTACAGACTTGGGTTCTACTGGAGCTTAGTAGAAGCCAGTAAACATGCCCCTGAATTCAAAGTGAAACCAAGAAAACAGGACTGAGGTAAGATGAATCAATGCAGTGAGACAACCCCTTTAATCATGTTCCCCCTTAGATGTTGCTTCTCAAGACTGAATAAGTTTAATTCTTTTAACCTTTCCTCATAACTAGTGTTGCTCGAGTATGGCCTTCTTTGGTTTGGCTACACCGAGCTTGTAAAAAAAAATAAAGTTTGGGACTTCCTGAGCCCAATTTTTTTTCTTCAACCCTATCCTTACAACTAACCATAACTGTAACCCTAAGATAAATTTGTTATTAGGGTTAGAGCTTTAAGGGTGTTTTAGGAGTTAACTTACCTTTCACCTTTCAGCCCTATAATGTGTAAAGCAGAAGTGACGTCATGCATCACATTCAACGTCATTTACAAAACATAGGGGTGACCTAGGAAAATCAGTGTCCCATCGGAAGTGACCCCATTGTGGTAATAACGTGAGGCCTGGAGCGACATGGGACCCATAGGAAAGCCGAAAGGTAAAGTGACACCTTAACCTCCTAAAAAGTGTAACTCTAGTCCTGCATCCAAATTAGGGTTAGGGTACATTTTTCACCAAAATTCAGGGTGAGCTAGGAAAACCGGAAGTGATGTCAATGTTGAATCGGAAGTGACCTGAGACTTGGAGTGAATTGGGGCCCATAGCTAAGCTGAAAAGTAAACTGACCCCTTAAAACTCAAAATACGCAAACCCTAGAACTAAATCCAAATTAGGGTCCATTTTTTTGCCAAAATTCATGATGACTTAGGAAAATATGAAGCCTGGAGTGACACGGGACCCACAGTGAAGCTTTAAGGTAAAGTGACCCCTTAAGACTGCTAAAAACCCTAACTCTAGTCTAAATTAGAGTTATATCTAGGGTCAAATTTTTTGCCAAAATATGATTTGGGCCTACCCTTCTAAAAACCCTATCCTAAAACACTACTCATAGCTAAAATTTGCAATGCTCCTTATCAGTTTTGTTGCTCGTCTTTTATACTTTCTATAACTCCAAAGCATCTTTTCTATAAACTGGTATCTAGTGATGAGCGATTGTGTTAACTATCATTATCGGATCGATAGTCGATATCGTCAATTATCATGCCGATATCCGATAGTCGTTAACAGATTATCGCCGATGACCATTAAAGTCTATGGGAGAGGAACAACAGCTTCATTCTTAGACCCAAACAGGGGTGGAGAATCTGGAACTAACATCCACAACAGGAAACTGGATACATGCTACATCTTAGGCAACACAATTAGGCAACAAGAGTCACAGAAAAAAACTGACAGACACTATACCTGTCCTGTACCACAGCATGACCCTTAAACCCGCATGACCCACAAATTAAATAGTGCCAGAAGGCAGTATTATTTGAACCATCATTTTAGTTGAACTGGACATTGAACATCCCTGTCCTGGAACACAGCATGACCCTTAAATCTGCATGACCCACAGATTAAAATGTGCCTGAAAAAGGAGTCTTTCAACCACCATTTTAGTTGAACTGGATATTGACTATACCTGTCCTGGACCGCAGCATGACCCTTAAACCTGTCTGACTCACAGATTAAAAAGTGCCGGAAAAATGAGTATTAAGAAGTTATATGGATTACATATGGCAGTTTTGCCAGCACTGACAACAGGCGGCAGTTACTATGAAATAATGTGTAAAACAATTTGCGTACAAGTGTAAGATTAGCGCCAAACTGAGATGCACTGAGTGAAATAGAAGTATTAAAATATTATATGGATTAATATGGCGGCCTTCGCACCACTTACTACAGGGGCAATTTACTAGGAAATATGTATAACACAATATGCGTACAACTGAGCTCTATGCGCCAGACGCACGGACTAAAATAAGAGTATTTAAATATTATATGGATTAATATGGCAGCCTTCGCACCACTGACTACATGCGTAATTTATTATAAAATATGTAGAACACAATATGCGTACAACTGAGCTCTCTGCGCCAAACAGACGCACGGACTTCAATAAAACGATTTAAAAGTTATAGGGATAAGTTATGACGGTTTTTGGGAACACTGACACGCAGTGATTGCAATAGAACTGAAAAAACAGGGACAATTTCAACTCCTATCAGAGGTCTGCTGGCCCAAAAAGTGCTAAAAAAACAATGCTTTTCAATTCAAGGTCACAGAACACACTGAGCTGCAAAATATCTTCCTTTCAAATGCCTCTCCTCCTGCCGCCACCCCCCTACAGTTTCCCCCACAACCCCCGCAGCTGCACACACCAGTAGATATCCTTAACACTTTCTCTAACTAAATAAGAAGTGAATTTCTCTAATCTAACTCTATTCTAAGCTGTAGGTAGGTGGATGGCTTCTTGTATTAGGAGAGACTATCTCTCAGAGCTGTTAGAACAGCTATTGGTTTAAACGCAGACAGACACGTCGTGCTGTGAAGTGTGATAGACAGAGAATGAGCTCAAACAGGAAATGCAGTTGCATAGATAAAACAAAGGTCACGTGATTTTTTGCACCCAAATGAGATCCATACCCGCAAAGTGGTGGCGTTTGTACATCCTCCTCACCCCCTCTATTCTCGGAGCTGATTGGCTGGCCCCCAAAATTACAGAAAATGGCGCGATAAGTAATAAAATTATCTGTAAGATTGTCACCTAAAATATTGCGGATCGGAAATTTCCGATAAGCCTAAAAACAGTGCAGATTTCAACTTTTGGTGATAATATCACTCATCCTTACTGGTGTCCAATACTGAACTGCATATTTTAGATAAATCCACGTCAATGCTTTGTATATGCCCCTGTCCTGCAAGTCCATGCTTGTGGTCATGGGTTTTGTACACTTATAGACCTTTTTCTCTAATCCAGTGTACAAGGGATAGCATTAGCCAACTATAAGGACTAGCAAGTCTCAAACCCTGATGTGCAATCAAGAGAACACATTTCTTATTTATCCGTAGATACCTTTGTAAGACTAGACCAGGTTAGGTTTAACCTCAGGATACTAGTAAACACTCAGACTCCATTATTTCCCAATTGAAGTAAGTTATCTACTACATTAGTAGCCTCCTTATCCAACAAGTCTGCACTTTTGAGCTATATCTCGTCATTAATTAACAGTGCTGATCTTTTGTAAAGGGATTATTACTTTATAAGAATTAATTTCATAACTACAGTCTCCCGAGGCTTACAGATCACGTATGGAACCATAAGTTCTTTCCACTTGTCACGGATAAAGTGAATTAAGGCGTCTTTATCATAATGAGGCTCCATTTTATGAGTGCTTGAACTGTGATACCGCTTTCAATAATTTTCTCCTTGAAAATACATATTAGACAGAGAAAGAGCTTGAAGTCCAAAACTGGCGACTAACAGATGGGCGATGCCTTATTCTTAGGCTCATTTCAAAATCCAGGTCTAAATCATGACCGGGAAACAATCCATTTGTATTCTAAAGTAGCATAACATTAATGCAAGTTTATTTTGTGCATGATTTATACAAAACTGACTTTGCCAAACTTCTTTTAACCTGGTTCTTGCATTATTCATTGGTCTGTGGCTGCTGTGAAATAGTATCAATTTTCGAAAATACTAACGATTTCCTCTGGTCAGGTATATGGTGATCTGGGGCTGTATTTATCAATATACCAGCAAATTACCCCTTAGTCAAAAAATGTGCTCTTCTACAGAAGGAAGAAAACGCTTTTGTACTTATCAAACCAGAGTGTTCCTTTTGTAGACAGCTGTTTTGGAGTTCCTCACCCTCATCAGTACAGGATACTGCTGGGCCAAATACAGTTGCTTTCTAGCCCTCTAGCCAACCAGTGGCCTGCTCTATACTAATAAGAACCGAAACAGCTGTCTGCAGATGGGTGATTGGCGTTTGGCTAGTATGAGAGCCCTTACTACCTTCTAGAGGAAACCGAAATTCCATACTTTTTCACTTTCCTTAAAACAAATTCTCCATATCATTGGTCTTTCCATTGAGAATCAGCAAAAACCCTTACTCCCCTCTCCCATCATCAAGCTGTGAAAAACTCTCATAAAATTTACCTGTGAAATGACTATTATTGATGTGCTGCTTATATTAATACATCTACTTTGATTCATGTTTGTAATCTTGGTTAATGTTATGGAAGCAAAATCATTCAGGTACCCGGGCATTATACCTGTGTGGTTTATCCCACAAATCCTGCAAATTAGCATTTAGTAATATTGGGCGACATCTATGAATGGGACTGAGCCAATTTTTTGGGCGTATTTTGCACCAAAAAACGTATCCCAATTCTATAGATGTATGAACAGTATACGCCGACACTTTTCAATGCACCAAAGAGATGCTATGCTATTCAATGCAAGGCATGCAACATACCAGATTTATGAACCCAAATACGACAGGTTCATATATACTGTCACATTCTATACTCCTCTATATCGATCTAGTACTGACGTGTCAGCACTAAGTTTCATACATGTCCACCATTAATTCCAGAAGATATTTTAAGATGGATTTATTGAAATGACCTGCAATTTTTAGTTTTCATATCGTGAGTTCAGGCATGGAATTTTCAAGATTATGGGCGAGATTTCAGATTTCGGGTGCGCCATTTTTTGCGTGTATTTTGCAATAAAAAAACAGTTTTAGTCCTATATATGTATGAACAGTCGTAAACCAGTCGTAAACCAAAACTGGGGAAGTTTGTGCCAAGCACCACGCATTTGAATACACCTAAGATATGCTCGCTTTACACCTAAGATATGCTATGCAAGGTATACCACCCACCAGATTTATGACAGGTTCATACATTCAGGTACACTACACACTCATTTAATACGCCTAAAAACTGACATGGAGGCGCCTCTTTTCTTAAATGGCGCCCTATGTCTTTTCCTGTTTTTTTTTTAGTGTTTCTAAAAATACAGTTATTATGAAACGTAAATGTTTGGGGTCTTTTTGTGCCATTTTGGGTAACTTTTTTTATTCTCTAGCTGGCTTATGGCTTTTTTTCTGGCAGCTTTCACCCTCTTTCTTCTAATAACATTATTTTTTTTTTCATTTTATGCTAAAAAAATAAAATAAATAAAAATCATGCGATTCAATGAGAAGTTATCAAATAACATGATTGCCATGGAAAAAAGTTACCACAGGACAAAAACAACATAAATGACATAGTGTAATAAAAACTGATAAAAAAAGAAGCCAAAAAAAACAACCTTTAGGAAGAAATACAGAAATAAAAGCTTCATTAAAGGGTTGTCTCGCTACGAAGATTAGCTTTCAACATGTAGGGAACACTAAATGAAGACGTTTTCCAAATATATTCCGTTGTTCATTTTTTTTTTTTTTTTGAGGAACTACATGTGATTATATCATCTTCTGAGGGCTTTCTAGTTTCCCAAGTGACCGACCTGTGTACTTCTTCTCCCTCTGCTGTTTGTTCTATCTGATATCAGGGAGTGATGTCATCACACAAATCACTGTGGCAGCACAGACCTTCGTGCAGTGAGAGCTTGTTTGTTATCTGATCTTTCAGACAAAATACACTAATTAGTGCTGTTTACTTTAACTCAGAAGCTTCCCTGGTCCTGACAGCAGGATATTTATTTAATTAGCAGAAGTCTGAATACACAGAGCTCATAAGCTAATTGCAGACAGCTTGACCAGGAAGTGAAAGAGCAAAGCAGCATTATTTCATTCATGCATCCTATGAAACAGTGCAGGTGGCTTAGAGTGAATAGTCTAGACTGGACATAATTGTAATTACAGCCATAGTAGCTGTTACGGGGCATGAGGATTGAGCAGCCTAATCCAGTGCAAGAACATTATACCTTTTTGTATTGAATAACAAGTTGGTGGCTTTCTGCTATCAAGCGCTACTATGTAGGTTCTCAAAAAGTTACTTGGCTTTTGGTTGAACTTTTGGGATGAAAATAAAATGACTTGATTTTTTTTAAATGCATTAAATGAGCCCATCTCTTCCCTTTAGATGCACATGTCCAACTGTTCAATGTTTCAGTACTTTTTGCACAACTTGCTGATCTCTAACAAGAAGCTTAATGGCAAAATTCACTTCTGGATGCTCTGGGCATTCACCAAGTTCTTCTGAACTTGGGGGCCCCGAC
>JAODAL010030444.1:0-49967 GCA_025379985.1 Phyllomedusa bahiana
AGCCCCATAGTAAAATATCCTATCATTTATACTGCACGGCGAACGCTGTAAAATTGAAGCCCAAAAAACAATGGTGGAACTGCCGTTTTCCTCATTTTCATAGCCAATGCAAAAAAAAAAAATTTGCAACACCGTGCACCCAAAATGCACAATACACCCCTAGATGAGATCTATGAGGCGTGCTGAATCCAAAATGGTGCGGCTTCTGGAAGGTTTCACCTGTTTTGGTACTTTGGGGGTTTTGCAGATGCGACATGGCCCCACCAAAATCTGCGTTTCAAAAGCCAAATAGCGTTCCCCCTTCCATGCGCCCAAACAGCAGTTTACACCCACATGTAGGGTATTGTGGAACATGGAAGAAATTGCGTAACAAAGTTTTGGGTCCTTTTTTACCAGGAGGCCTTGTAAAAATTAAACATTTTCAGCTAAATTGCAGATTATTGGAAAAAAAATGTATTTTCATTTTCACAGCCTAACGCTTAAAAAATTTTGTGAAACAACTGTGGGGTCGATGTACTCAACTACACCCTGGATATATTCCGTAAGGGCTGTAGTTTCCAATATGGGGTATTTTTAGGGGCATTTATTTAAGTTTTAGCACCTTAGGGTGTCCGCAAACCTGAAATGGCTCCTAAATAAATCGTAATGAAAATGAGACCCAGAGTCCGGTAGGTGCTCCTCTATTCTGGGGGCTTGTGGTTGAGCCAAATAATGCACTAGGGCCACTATAGGATATCTCTGAAAACGGCCAGAATTGGGGAATCAATATTAATTTGCATTTCCTGATCACATTTACCGTATTCTTGTGAATAATGTATAAGAATTGAAAATCTGCAAAAAAAAGTGAAATTTTAAAATTTCACTTCCACTTTGCTTTAATTCCTGTGAAACACCTAATGGGTTAATAAACTTCCTAAATGCGGTTTTGAATACTTTAAGGGGTGTAGTTTCTTAGATGACGTCATTTATGGGGGTATCTAACATACAGGTCAATCAAAGTCACGTTAGAACTAGACGGGTCCCTAAAAAATGTATATTGCAAATTTTCTTGAAAATTTGAAAATTACTACTAAATTTTTAAGCCCCCTAATGTCGTAAAAAAAAAATAAAAAAAAAAGACATTTAAAAAAACGATGCCAAACTACAGCAGACATATGGTAGATGCTAGTTATAAACTATTTTGAGTGGAATATCTGTCTTACATGCAGAAATTTTTGAAGTTTTAAATTGGTAAATTTTTCACATTTTTCACGATACTTTGATATTTTTCACAAATAAACAAGCATTTTTTGTACCAAAATTTCTTACTATCTTAAAGCACAATGTGTCACGAGAAAACAATCTCTGAATCACATGGATAGGTTAAAGTGTCAAAAAGTTATTCTCACATAAAGTGACAACATGACAGATTTAAAAAATGGGCTCTGCAGAGGCCAAAACTGGCTCCGGCGGTAAGTGGTTAAACACAGCGCCCGTGGAACGGAGCCTGCCGATGCAGCAAGAAAAAAGTGGACATGTCCATTCTTTGTAGCAGATCCTTCTTGGATTCCTCTCTGGCAGGAGTGACTCACATTAGCATCATTTAACCCCTTAATGACACTGGATGCTACATAGGGAGCGGGCGCCGGCTGCTTATTGCAGCTAACACCAGCCGGCTGGGTAGCATCCAGTGTCATTGAGGGGTTAAATTATGCTAATGTGAGTCACTCCTGCCAGAGAGGAATCCAAGAAGGATCCGCTACAAAGAATGGACATGTCCATTTTTTTCTTCTTGCTGCACCACAGATTTGAAATCCATGGTGTGGAAAATCCACAATGTAGTTCACAGTGTAATTCAAATGAGTGGCAGTCGAATTACAAAAGGACTTTAGTTTGAAATCTGATTTGGAATCCATGTTGAATTCCTTGTTTAAATCCCTAGTGTGAAAAGCCTTAAAGGGGTTGTCTCACTACAAGGATCGCTGCTTTTTATGTTAAAGATTTTGCAAAAACTAGTCACTTTGCAATATGTGTCCATTAACAGTGTCCTACCTATTCCTAAATATCCCCTCTTGTATGGGCTGCATCAGCTCCTCAGGTCCCTATAGCTACAGACCTGTTCAAGCTCTCATGATAGGCTGCCAGCGCTGGTTGCTATAGCTACAGACCTGGCTTCTACTGCAGCCTGATGGAAGTCAGTAAACAAGCCCCTGAATTTAAAATTAAACCAAGAAAAAAGAACTGAGGTAAGATGAATCAATGTAATAAGACATTCCCTTTAATAAATACATCAGTTGTCTGGGTTAAAGGGGTGTTCCCACAAAGCAATTTGCTTTAAAGGTTGGTTCGAGCGGCTTTTGAGCCAATGGTAGGGAAGTGGCTTTGTGGGAACTCTCCTTTAATTAGGTTAGGACCCCTTGGGTTAGGATTTTCTCTACCTGTCTCTAGGAGTTCTTTTGAATATCTTATTTTTTTTGTTCCCAAAAGTCATGATGAATTATAATGTATAAATGGATCTTCAAAGAGATACCTTGGTAAGCAAGATGCTGGATTCTTCTCGACACAGCTGACACATTTGAAGGATCCTTCTTTCACCATTTTGTGCCTTAAAAAAAAAAAAGCCAGTGAAGATTTTTAAATATTTACGCAGTATAGCAGCAGCTGTAATTAAGTCTATGCTTGGTACTTAATAATTTCTGGTGGATAAAAACGTTAGGTCTTGCCTAGAGCCAGGTTTTTGTGTATTAATAATCTGTTTACTACAGAGCGGCCACAAAAAAAAAAAAAAAAAAAAGGAAAACTTTAATTTGGAAAGGACCAAAACCCTTACAGTATTAAAAACTCCCCTCAGCTGCTTAGGCTTGTAAAGCTGGATTTTTAAAGTAAGACATTATTTCACCGATTTTGACCACAGCCCATCCTCCAGCATGTAGGAGGACACAAGGGGGGCAACAGCTGACCATTTATGCTATGCAGGAAAACTGCTGTACAGACCTGTAGGACTTTAATAAAAAAAAATGAATGGTTATATACTCAATTAATAATGGGGGGAGGAAAGGGTTTTGTTTGGATATGTTCACACCATTTAGTGGGGAAGTTGGGGCTTTTGTACTGTGAGCCACTATGCACCCCACAGTTGAGGGACGCAAAAAGTTGCTAAAGGTTGATCAGGGAAGGAAAAAGGCAGAGGTAGAACCCAATTGCCCCATTTTTAGAAAAAAAAAACCTTTGACCCCAATTGGCAATAGAATAAATTCCTTTATCCGACCCCCCCTCCGAAACCCCGGGCACTATAATTGTTATATTTTTGTCCCGAAATGCATTAGCCCCCTTTTCCCGACTCCCGACACTATAACTTGTTATTTTTATGCCCAGAAATGATCAGACCTTTTTTTAACTTGTTATGAATTCGAAGACAGTCCCCCTGAAAGAGAGTTCCACGTTCTGCTCTTACAGAATCCTTTCTATTTTATTAGAAAAACCCTTTTTTCCCCTATAGTATAGGATGCCCCCTTTTTCTAGATCAGTCTGGGTATAAATAAAATTGGGAGAGACTTTATTGACCTTTAATTATTTAAACATATTTTTAGTCCCCCGAAGCGTCTTTTCCTAAAACTAAAAATTTCCCCAACCTTGCTAATCTTTTGGGTACTGTAGACCCCGTCCTTTTATTTTTTTTGGCGCCCTTTTTACCCGTTCAAACTCTACAATGTCTTTCCTGTGCACTGGTGCCCAAAACTGTACACAATATTCCATGTGTGGTCTAACCAGTGACTTGTATAATGGGAGAATAATGTTCTCATCATGTGCCTCTATGCCCCTTTTAATGCACCCCATAATCCTATTTGCCTTGGCAGCTGCTGCCTGACATTGGCTGCTACAGTTAAGTTTACTGTCCACCAGGATTCCCAAGTCCTTCTCCATGTCATTTTTACCCAGCCTTTTTCCATTTAACATGTAGTCATGTAATGGATTTTTCCTCCCCATGTGCATAACCTTGCATTTATCTGTGTTAAACCTCATCTGCCACTTCTGTGCCCAGGCCTCCAACCTATCCAGATCCCTTTGTAGTAACACATTATCCTCGATTGTGTTGATTACTTTACAGAGCTTAGTATAATCTGCAACGATCGATATTCTACTGTGCAATCCGTGTGTAAGATCATTAGTGAAAATATTAGAGGATAGGGTCCAAAACTGAGCCCTGTGGCACCCCACTAGTAACAGCGATCCAGTCTGAGTATGACCGTTAATCACCACCCTTTGTTTTCTATCACTGAGCCAGTTGCTTAACCACTTGCACACATTTTCCCCCAGTCCAAGCATTCTCATTTTACTTACCAATCTTTTATGCGGCACCCTATCAAACGCTTAAGAACAATCTAGATACATGACAGCCCGTGCCTCACCCCGATCCAGGCTAGCCCTGACTTCCTCATAGAAGCGGATGAGATTAGTCTGACAGGACCGATCCTACATGAACCCATGCTGGAACGGCGTTCTACATTTATTTTCAGTGAGATACTCCAGGATAGCATCTCTGAGAAAACCTTCAAACATTTTACCCACAACAGAGGTTAAGCTTACTGGCCTATAGTTTCCTGGATCACTGTTTGACCCCACATATTGCGGATTGGGTTGACAGATTGCTGGGTGGGGCTGGTGAGAATCCAGCTGTCATGGTGCACACTGGCACCAATGACAAAGTTAGAGGTAGATGGAGCATCCTTAAAAGTGATTTCAGGGACTTCAGGGTGAAATCTCAAGGCAAAGACTTCTAATGTAGCAAGTAACCTTAGAAATACTACCAGTATTACACCAGAGAGGCAGCAGGAGATTAGAGGGTTGAAGTTGTGAAGAATGAAGGTGTTTGGGGTTTTGGAGACTTTGGGGTTTGGTCTTCTGTCTTGGCTACCGACTCGACAGTAGGGATGAGCTGCACTTAAATGGGTAGAGGGCAGCTGTATTGGGAGAGAAGGGCTAGGGAAGTTGGAGGAGTATTTAACCTTTGGACGGAGGAAGGGCAACAACACAGTCTACTTACAAAAAGTTTTTTGCTTTTGGTTGAAAATTTCAGAATGAAATGGTTTTAAATGAACTAGATGAAACCACCTTTTACCTTTAGATTGCACATGTCCAACTTCTCAATGTTTCAGTACTTTTTACACAACTTGCTGATCTCTAAGAAGGAGCCTTATGGCAAAATTTACAAAAGGAGTTTGATCCCTGAATAACCCAATAAATTTAGGAAATCAATTTGAATTGGACTTTTAACAGTCCTTCTCATCATGCTATTCACATTTTGACATCATGAGAGCAAGACAACACCTTATAATTCACCATACCTCGGCATTGCAGGGCTTCAAGCAAGATGCGTTGAGATGGAAGTGACCACTGAGCTTAGAGTGTCATCAACAGGTTGCAAGAGAGGTACAAAGAGATGGAAAATCAAGTAAATCAACTTCCATCACTGAACACCGCTGGTCCCTTGTCCACCATAGCTGTCTGTGCGTGGTGGTGTGGTCAATTATGTGGTACGCTGATTTAGACAGTTCAAAATGGTCTGACGTGACACTTGGGTGCCTTTCACCTCCCTTCCATGTGCCTGGAGTTATGTGCCATTCATCATCTGGTTCCACAGGGCATTGTTTACAATGAAGTGCTCATCGGTGTGTGAGGTTTGCTTGCTGACTTTCCAGTCTCTTGTAATTGCTGTGACACATGACTTCTAAGTCATGCCTTCTTTCCTTTCTGTTCATTCTCTCAGTCTTTGATCACCTGTGATGACACACTGACATTCTAAGCTCAATGGCCACTTCTTTACCTTTCTGTTCCTTCTCCAGTCTCTCTGATACAACCTGCTGATGACACACTGACATTCTAAGCTCAGTGGCCATTTCCATCTAAGATCATCCTGCTTGAAACCTCAAAAGTCCGAGGTACTGTCGATCAGTTATAAGGTGTAAGGTATCAAAATGTAAAAAGCATGATGAGGAGGACTGTTAAAATTCCAATTCAAATTGATCCATTACATTTATTAGGCGATTTAGGGATCAAACACCTGTTGTAAATTTTGCCATTAAGCTCCTTATTAGAGATCAGCAAGCTGTGTAAATAGTACTGAAACATTGAATGGTATTCAAAACCGCTGTGTAAAATACATCCAACACACACACAAAGTGTGCTGCATGTTTGGATGCATTTTGGCTGCAGCAGAAATGCACCCTATAGTTTTAAATAGGGCGTCTGTTGTGTCAAACGGTTCAAGAATTGACGTCAATTCTTTGAACAGATCCGAAAGACTCATCACAAAAACGCATGTAAAACACGCACCGGCGATCACTCGTCTGAACGGCAATGCGTGTTTTACATTGAAAGCAATGCACATTGTTAGATGCGTGTTTGGGTCCAAAACACGGGTCCAAACATGAATCTAGAAGACAACGTGTGAACATCCCCTTAGACAAGTGCATTCTCAAGATGAGATCGACTCATTTCGTGAATTTAAAAACATTTTCAATTAATTCTATGTTCATTCTGAACTTTCAGCCCAAAAGCCAAATATCCCTTACTTTTTGTGAGTATTCTTGCTATTGAGTTGAGTGGTATGTAATTTATTATAAATCAGTGGGTTGAGTGAGGTGATGTAACTGGACATTGTTAAGAGAATAAAATCCTTAATACCTCTAAATGGCATGCTGACCAATGGCAGAAGTATCACCAATAAAATTAATGAACTACAATTTTTAATTGCCGAAGTAAAATATGTCATAATGGGGATAACAGACATGGCTGGATGAACGCAACAACTGGGCGGTTAACTGACAGGGTTACAGTTTAGAAAAGATTGTAAAAATGAGAAGGGGGAGGTGTATGTCTTTATATAAAATCCTGTCTGAAGCTATCGCTATGGGAAGATGTAGATACAGGAAACGAACACATAGAATCATTATATATAGATATACATGGGGGTAAAAACATCCCCATAGACTGTCACTACGCACCGTGAATAAATGACATGTCAATTATCTTCCCACGCCTACGATCGTATTGTATACACTGGGAGAGGAGATGAAATCCATAGTTCTATGAGAACTGTGGATTACTGTAATGATTGGGGCGCAGTACGCTCTAAATATGTGGCGAAATGCGCCCCAAAATATGCCGTGTGAACATAGCCTAACAAAGTTTCAGGTTGGGAGGCACATGGGAAATAGTGAACACAATAAAATAAATGTCCTGCCCGCAAACAGTGAAAAGCTTGCTCTGTATACAGGACAGCATCAATCACTGCATGTGGGTGAGGTTAGCAGGACTTGCACTGTCACTTAAGCAGTCTGGTCAGTATTATTTCTGCTTTTACTCCAAAATTCTGCTCCAAATCAGAGAGAGCTCAGCTTCGCTTCCTCGATCACATCCTGCTGAAAATGACCTTCCTGTTGATCAGTAGAGGGATGAGGTAAACACCATCTTATATGTTTCCTGTCTAAGCTAGGAAGAAGTACAGCTCTGCCTTATGATTAAAATAGACAAATCCCCAGGTCCTGATGATATACACCCCCATGTCCTAAGGGAATTAAGAAATGTGATAGCTAGGCCCTTATTTTTAATGCTGAAGCACTACATAGTAACAGAGTATAGTTTAAAGGATTGGCACTTAGCAAATGTGATGTCAATATTCAAAAAGTGAGCCTGGAAACTATAGGCTGGTAAGTAAATTGAAGGTTTTCTAAGAGATGCTATACTGGAGTATCTCACTGAAAATAAATTTATAACTCCATTCCAGTATGGGTTTACGGTCCTGTCTAACTAATCTCATCAGCTTCTATGAGGAGATTAGTTCTATACTGATTCGGGGTGAGGCATTGGATGTCCTATAGCAAGATTTTTCTAAAGCATTTGATACTGTGCCAAATAAAATGATGTTAAATAAGAATGAGACTGCTTGGACTAGAGGAAAATGTTTGCAAATGGGTAAGCAACTGGCTCAGTGATAGAAAACAAAGGGTGGTGATTCATGGTACATACTCAGATTGGATCCCTGGGATCACAGGAGTCAGTATTGGGCCCTATTTTCTTTAATATATTCATTAATAACCATTAATAACATTAATTAATAATAGAAGGAATACACAATAGAATATCATTCTCTGCAAATTATACTAAGCTGTGTAAAGTGAATAACACAATACTATTCAAAGGGAACTGAATAAGTTGAAGGCCAGGGCACAAAAGTGGCAGATGGATATATGCAAGGTTATGCACATAGGAAACAAAAATCCATTCTATGTTTACTTGTTAAATGGAAAAATTCTGGTTGAAAGTGACATGGAGAAGGACTTGGGAACGCTAGTGGACAGTAAACTTAATTGTAGCAGCCAGTGTCAGGCAGCAGCTGCCAAAGCAAATAAGATCATGGAATGTATTAAAAGAGGCATAGATGCATACAATGAGAACATCATTCTTCCATTGTACAAATTCCTGGTCAGATCATAAATGGGAAAAGATATTGTAGAGTTTAAACAGGTTTAAAGGCGAGCAATAAAAGGAATGGACTGCAATACCCAGAAAGATTAACAAAATTAGGGCCATTCAACATAGAGAAAAGACAACTACGACCTGACCTAATAAATATGTATAAATATATCAAGGGCCAACAGATCTCTCTCCCATGATGTATTTACACCCAGGACTGTATTTTGAGACAAGGGGGCATCATCTATGTCTAGCGGAAAGAAGGTTTCTGCAAGGGAGTCTTTACTGTAAGAGCAGCGAGACTGTGAAACTCTGCCAGAGAAAGCCTTCCTTTGGATCAACAATGAAGTACAATAGACAAACTGTATGGGCATCTGTCTTTTTTCAGCCTTACAAACTGTAACTAATACACAGCATTACTGAACCTTTGTTTTTGGTGTGATAACTTCCATTGGCCATTGGCCCATCTACATTCGTTTTTTTAAGTAAGTCTGGGAGTCGCTGTCTGTCAACCTTTGACAAAGAGCTCTTCCTTCTTGAACTAAGAAGCTTCCTCTTTTATAACTGGCATAAGCTATCCCCCAAGACTTAAAGGGGTTGTCTCAGTACATTGATTCATCTTACCTCAGTCCTGTTTTCTTGGTTTCATTTTGATTCAGGGGCGTTTACTGGCTTCTAATAGGCTGCAGTAGAAGCCTGGTCTGTAGCTATAGCAACCAGTGCTGGCAGCCTATCAGGAGAGATCAAACAGGTCTATAGCTATAGCGACCTGTTTAGCTGATGCAGCCCATACAAGAGGGGATATCTAGGAATAGGTAGGACACTGTTAATGGACACATATTGCAAAGTGACTTGTTTTTGCAAGATCTTTAACATAAAAAGCCATCCTTGTAGTGAGACAACCCCTTTAAGAAAAACATTGAAAAATACACAAGTATTTTAAGGGAATGCTGCCTTTAATTTACACTAGTTTTTTCGTGCATTTTTTTTTCTTTTAAACATGTGTAATTTAGCTACATGTCAAAACCCACCAAAATATACACATATAGTTGTTGTGTTTTTTTTCAATCCTATTGATTTCTATTGTACAATTATGCACCCCACTCCACATATCCTACGGGAGACATGCGAGAGGTGGTTGTTAATTGGTGTTTTGGTGTGTAAAGGGCATATTTTATATACACATAAAAATAACTGTGTAAACTCAACCTATAAAAAATATCAAGTGGAGTCAGACATGTGGGACAGTAAGCAAACAAATTAAAAACTAGCTGCTAACTACTCTCATATCTCTTCTATATAATTAGTGCTGCAGATTACATTTACATATAGTACCTATGAAAAATATTCATCCCATTGAACGTTGAATCCCAGTGAGCTTGACTGGGCTTTTTTCAATGACTAAAAACAAATCTCGTTAATAATTAACTATTCACTCCCTTCAAGTATTTAATAAAGAGATGTTGGACATTACATAGTCTTTATAAAGCTGCATAACCGATGTATAATCTGTGATCTTACTCTAGAATACATTTCACTGTCCTGACCACCTCTGCAATAGTCTCTCCCTTTAATCATAGGCTTAATCAATCAAAGGCTAAGGCTATAAAGAAGCATTGCTTGCTACAGTCAAGTGATTAAACATTTCAGTGTGCACAAACCTCGCTCTCTGGATCTGCTGAAAGCGATTCTGTACTAAAACGACAAAAATAAGAAATGACAAAGTAAGTCTTCAAAATACAATGCCAGGAGCTGCAGAAAAGCACTTGTAGGCTCTGTTTACACTATGCTCATCAGATGTGCTAGCTGGGTCTACAAAGCTCGCCAAGACTGCTCATCCACAGGTAAGGTTTACACCAATCTACCTTTATGTTCACTGTATATTAGAGCTTTTTTTTTTTTTTTTTAAATAATATTACAAATTGTACAACTTACATCTGCCTCCTAGTTACAAACTGAGACTTTAGGGGCATTGCTGAGCGTGCCGACATCACACACCGAATCACGCCCTGTAAAACGTCAAGCAGTCGCAAGCCTTCCATGCACTGGGAAGCTTCATCTTCAGGCCGGCATAAGAGCTCTCCCTCACGCTGCACTGATCTTGCGCTGTCAGCCCCAACACGGCAGGTCTGTTCTTACTGCTCACAGTCCCCTCCACCCATTGCGACTTGGCACATACCTAGCAGGTGCCTTCTGTACTCCCATCTAATGACAGAAACATACGACTGCCTAGGGTCACTCTGCCACATATCCCGCCCCTTTGACAAAGGACGTAGGTATTTCACCCTGCACACACATCCCTTAAGGCTCAAAACTCCTATTTTGGAGAACTCGCGCTGCCCTCTGTTTCCCTGGGCAGGAACCTCACTTTTCCCAGGGACGCCTGACATTACTGTCTGCCCATGACTTCCACCGGACAGGGCAACCACCTTCCCCTTTTAGCTGAACAGCACCACAGTCCTCCATTTACTCCATGTTTACTACCTTTTCCTGGGTACCTGTTACCAAGGGCAAAATCTCCCCCATCAAAAGCGCTCTGGTCCTCACTGACTATCTCCCGACACTGAGGCTCAGCCACATCATTTATGGACCCTAGACCAAGAAGCTCTGCTTTGATGCTGCCGTCACCTGGGTTCTACCATAGGAAATCACAGTTACTGCTGACAACCACATCTAGGAACCCCCTGCTGCTTTCCTCAGCCTCAATCCTGGGGTCTTCTTTAGCACCTGAGGATTCATTCACCCATGCATGCACCTGACTCATAACTGCAGGTGAACCACATTCACAGTCTGTTTTGCCGGGCACTTCTGTGGCTATATCATTGACTGCACCTCTTTACCATCTACCTGCACATATGCCCCTCATTAGTGCTTGAGCACATACTCTCTTTTGTTGTGGCAGCAGCTAATTATTCCAGCACAATGTGGAGATAGTTCACCATCCCTTAATGGTTGCTATTAGTCAGGACCACACCTGCAGTTTGCACACTACCAGGTTTGTCTAGTGAGCCAGGGTCAATAACTGGCACATTCACACTCTTGATACCTGCGCTATCATGGCCACCCCAATCCTGGTCTGCCTTCTCCCACACAGACTATATTTCCAATGTTCCCACTGGGCAATGTCATCACGTTTAGGACCCACAGAGGAAAAGGACACCTGGTTGCTCCCAGCAACCACTCTAGCTTCTCAGGAAGCTGTAGGGACAGCACACCTCTCAAGGTTGCTATCCACCACTGGACTCACACACCACCTACTTGCGCACCTGAGTTACACCCTGCTACGGCTTTTTCTGCAGCGTCATAAGCAGCTAGTTCACATTTGGCATTCACTGGAACCACCTTTGTGACAATTAAGCTATGTTCACACGGCGTGTTCAACACGTTTTTAGATGTGTGTTTGGATCCATGTTTCAGACCCTAAACGGACCGAAACACGTATCTAACAAGCGTGCAGTGTGATTTACATTGCTTTCAATGTAAAACACGCCTCGGCATTCAGACGAGTGATCGCCAGCCAATGTGTACATACAAGAGTCCTTCGGATCCGTTCAAAGAATTGACATCTCAATTCTTGATCCGTTTGACACAGCAGACACCATATTTAAAACTAAGGTGCACTTCTGCTGCAGCAAAAACGCACCTGCGCATCCAAACACGCATTCAGCGCTTGAATGCGATTTTCAGATCGAAAATGTATCCACAAACATATTGAACACGCCGTGTGAACATACCCTTAACATTCTCCTGCTCAGGTTGGCATACATGGTCATGAGTTACAAGCACAATATCCCCAGCACATGATATTAGCCTTATCAGATAACCAGTAAGCATCACTGCATGAAAGACATTTAGTCCAACAGGCTTTAAGTCCAACTTTAATTGTTCCATTGCTCTCAGTACTCTTCTCCTGGAAAAGCAGCATGACTGGGCCTTCGTTTAGCCCACCTGGTAAATCCTGCATATGACTGACCGTCCCCCAGTATGTAACAAAACCCATTGGAGCATTCTAACTAGGTTCTTGTAGGGACTGCAAACAGGGGCTGCCACCTTGCTGACAGTTCATGTGAACTTAGGGTGGGGCTTCCCCACCTGGACTCCAGGGTTTGGGGCTTCATCCTCTCTAACCTCCTGTTACAAAGACAGTCAGGCAGACATCCATCTGCTTGGAGGCACCTCCAACACAGCTTCCCATGCTGAACAGTGTTAACAGCCTCCCGCTGCCTCGGGCAACAACTGAACCCAAGCCTCTCAGCAACTTGGTTTCCATAGGAGTTGGCAAACACTTGAGAGGAAACCAGACATTCAGCAGGTTGCTTACCCCTGGCAACAGAACATCGACCCTTAGGACCTTCATACAATGGAGTAAGGCTGGCAAAGTCCTTATTTGTTGGTTGCTCTGCCACAAACTGTGCATAGGCAGTCACACTTAAGCTATATGTGCAGAATTTTGACGCACCCGGGGTTAAGGTAGTCTATGGTTTTCTGTGGTAAGGCACACCGACATATTTCACTCCGACACAAGACTTCTCTTTAAACTGGTCGCAGCCAGTTTTATTTAGGCACAGGCCAGTATACACCACCGCAAAATAAAACCTTGGCTGTCTGGCCAAATATACAGAAGTAGAGATTATCTCTACTGGGGTTTGGACCCATCGCCCAGCCCCACCAAAACACAGCTCCATGTTCTGATTTTTAACAGCAGCATCTGAATT
This sequence comes from Phyllomedusa bahiana, assembly GCA_025379985.1. NCBI lineage: Eukaryota > Metazoa > Chordata > Amphibia > Anura > Hylidae > Phyllomedusa > Phyllomedusa bahiana. The sequence continues at coordinate 13,170 of JAODAL010030444.1, forward strand.
AATCCTCCACCGATTGGCAAAGTGTTGCCTTTTCCGATTAGTCATGTTTTCCGTTACGTTGAAAGAATGACCATTGGCAAGAAACATCAGAGGCCTCCTGTAGGGCAACCATTGCCGGAAGAGCACAAGCTGGTGGAGGCACCGATATGGTCTGGGGAATGTTTTATAGCATACTCTTGGCCCATTTTCCATGTTGAAGGGATCCTCAAGCTTGCTGATCACATTACCCCATACAAGCCAACTGTCTTCCCTTGGATGGATAGAATCTTCCAGCATTAAAACGGGACACGTCTTCATGCTAGAAACATCAGACAATGCTTGGAGAGCAGAACTTGACCCCTTAACTCCCCCGACTTAAGTACATGTAGGACCACTTCTATCTCTCTATGGATTCTGCACCATGCACCCTCCAGTAGCTGTGGGAGGCAATCAGCATGGCTCCCGACATCTCTAAGTGCTGCACAAGGTAGGTACTCTAGATATTAATGGCCATTTACACACACAAATAGACACGTGTGTGTGTGTATAAAAATCAAAAAAATCCATGGCTCACCAAAGAATTAATAATAATAAAAAAAAAGTTAATAATTTATTCACCCATGTTAAGGAAACGTTTAGCTCCTCTGGAGCCTTTGTAAGGGCTTGTAAAGGCCAGGAGGGAGCTGAAACTTTTGCTCTGTGAAATGGGGGGAAAAAATGATTTATTTTTTTTTGAATTTCTTTGGGTGGGGGGGTTTTTTGTTTTTTATATCGATTGGCTTTTTTTATATGAGAGTCACGCTGGCACCACCGCAATACATTGTTCCATGATTGATTTAAAAAGGAAAGCTGCTTTTTGTTGTTGTTTTGTAATATTATATATTATATATATATATATTTTTTTAAATTATTTTTTTTTTAATCTTGGGGATTATAGCATAGACCACTGTATGTCTATTCTTCTGGTGGTATATGTTTGAAAATATATGACTGACAAAAGACTTAAAGGGGTATTCCCACATAGCAAAGTGTACGGCGCAGGTCAGCTATCAGCTAGCTGCGAGTCAACTGTGCATAAGAATGATAAGGGCAGCGTTTGCACCTGTCCTCTCCTTTCACTTATATGGGAGTTCAGAATATAGCCTAGTGTGTGTAGTCCGCCATATTCAGGGGCTCCCACTGAGGTGGACAGCCACAGGCGCACATGCACGGTCGGCTCGCAGCTAGTTTTGTGGGAACACCTTTAAATGTAAAGAGAACTGAGCTGTAGTCTGGGTTCACATCACAAATGTTTCCTATCCCAAGTATATGTGTCTTAATAGCTGCGGTTTTGGATGAAGCTTTTGACTACGTCTAATCGCTTTCTGGTCTGTTTTTGTAGTATACGTTATTCTATCACACAAATAAAATGTACGCAGGAGTCAATCAAACCAGACATCTTAAAAAGGAGACTACAGCAAGTCTACTGCAGCCTATAATTACACTGTGGTCTATATGTGAATACATCTTTACTGACACTCGGACGCATACATGCAGCATAAGAAAGATTTTTGATGTTCGGATTTCTTTTGCTGAGCCAGAAGTCAGCAGATCTCTAGAGAACTTGGCACTCGCTTAGTAATCTGGCACCTCTGGCCTCATTAAGTGGCTTGTCGCTCAACAGCTGGTAAGGACATGAAACTTGTACAGATGTAGAGCATGCAGCTTAAGCAAGGAATAATAGAAGGGAGAGGACTGTGCATGTCTATTACTGCATCACATACTCCTCCTTTAGGGTGGTGCTGCTGGTCTCGTTCACAGCACGTCTCATATTTTCATCTGCTCCTTTAGGTTGTGTATTCTGAGGGGACAAAAATAAACCCCATTAGTATTTTGTAACATTAAAAAAGCTAAATCTGAATTAAAACAGTCTTAGGGTTTATTTCAAGCAGGTTAGGACACCGATTCCGTGTAAAAACCGTGTGGGATCTCCATCCTCCAGTTCCCAATGGGAATCTGCACCTTATTTCACATTAAACTATGGAATAGATTTTTACCTCCATGGAGTTGAAATCTGTGATGCGGGTGGAAGAAAAAAAAGCATGAGCTGCTCCTCTTTAGAACGCAGAATCTCATCCCTTAAAAAAAAAAACAAAATTTTCAACAATTCCAAAAAATTTTTTGTTCTTTTTTCCATATTCCCGGACCTTTTAAAAAAACAAAAAAAAAAATTTTAAAAGGGGGGTTAATAAAATTTAAATAAAACCCCCCCTTCAAAAAAATTATTTTTCAATTAAATTTGTTTGTTAAAAAATTTTTAATTTTTCTTAAGAGAAAAAGGGTTTCTTTTTAGTTTGGGATGTCGGGGGGGGTTTTTAATTTGTTTTTGTTTTTTCCCACAAAAAAAAAAAAAATTTTATTTCACTTTTTGGTTGGGTTTTGGGAATTTTTGGTGGGTTTTCGTGGGGCATGGATCGTCCGTTTTTAAAGGGGTTGTTTGGGGCGGAAGTTGGCCTTTTAAGTGGGAGGGGGAAAAAGGATTTGGTTAAAATTTAAAAATTTTAAAATTTTTTTCCGGCCCCCCCTTTTTTCTTTTTTTTAAAAAAATTGCAGCGTCAGGCCTTTTCTCACTTTGAGGGGTTGGGAAAGGGGGATTGCAGAAGCACATAACTACTGCAGCCAATCAGTGGTGGACCACACAGAAGATCTGAGAGTCGCAGGACTGAAACAAAGGACCGGAGGAAGGCGAGTACAGGTTTTTGTTTGTTTTTGTTTTTTTTAATGGGGCACCAGGAGCTGCCTATTTATCTTTTTTACAAACCAAACCACCTCTTTAAAGTCGCTGAAGTCTTTTGTTCAAGGACCCCAGGTGTTGACTCCCTAAATGACTGGGGATGTTCGATGAGGGGGCGATTTCTCCTGAGGGGTCTCCTCCCCGCTGGAATTTTAAACATCAGTCAACTTTGGACGCGTTGGTGCAAGTGAAATTTGGGGGTGGACAAGAATGATTCCCCGTGTTTCAATAGGTTCAGGTCTGGGGAACGGAGGTGTCAGTCCCTACATAAATACCCTTTTTTGCAGGAAAATGCTGTCACCTTCAGCCCCCTGAGGCTAGTACTGTTTCCTACCCAGGGGCCACGAGGATCTTTTTCCCGGGACCTAATGGCAGTAGGGGACCTCTGGCTAGCACGGAAGGTGTGAAACCCCCAATGAAATGCTTCCCCCACCATTCGACCCCTGCTAAACCCGTCATGCCGGGGGATGTTGCAGGAACAGAAGTTCCCTGGTGTCTCCGACCCCTTTTCACCTGTGTCAGTTTGAACCTCTCTCTTCCCGGGAAAAGGCCCGGGCGCTAAACTCAAATCTGGCAACTTGTGTTCTCGGCAAATGCCAATCACCCGCATGGTGCTGAGCCTATACCCCTCAGTGTCTGCTTTGACGTAGGGCAGACAATGGATGTGGGCCTGCGGAGGTCAGCTGCCCGCTCTAAAATTTTTGGATTTATGTTATGACATTTTTTTTTTTATTGTTTTCACACTTTTGGGATTTTTTTTGGGTGAAGACGAGACCGTTTATTTTGCTGTATCGAAAAATAAACGCCAAACCTGATAAACGGGGGCCGAAAAACTGTCTCTCAAACACCTCTGTGCTAATTGCTAACCCTTCTATGAAATATTAATATTATATTAAAATTTTATATTATATATTATATATTTTTAATCCCTAGCCCCCTCTGTTACTCAAAACTACTTGTGCCGCAAACATGCCTATACTGCAAAAGTGAAACGGTTTAAGACTTCTTTCAATGTATTTGATAAGTTTAAAAATTTTTAAAATAAGAAAACACTTTAAAGCTTGACATTGCCCGACAATGTCACCTGTTTTTTTGCGAAGATGTGGTTTTCAGTGGCGATATTTATTTTCAAAACTCTTTTTTTTTTTTTTCGATGTCCAGAAGGCCTTCGATTTGGATCTTTCTTCAGTTCCATTTCATACTGGGAGCTAAAGAGGAACAGAAGTGAAATGATTTTAGCTTATGTCAGCCACAGAATACATTTCCAGCAAGATCTATGAAGGACAGGGCCTCACAATAGATTTGCTACTGCGCTGTATTGTTCTATACTGTATTTGGCAGGTCACCTTTGTAAGGAGCCCTAAAAGCTCTTCCATTGCTTGTGCAACAAGACTTGTAAGGTTTTGTTAAATGTCTGAGGTTATAGATTTGCTGGGAAACCACAAATTATCTAACAGTAATCTAAAATATCAGCATAACATTGTTGACAGCTACGTCAGGGTTCTCTTTATTCCGCAAGAACATGATACTTTCTTAAGACGACCGTGCTAGTCTGGCTTCACATATAAACACCATGCAATGAATTCAACTAGATTATTCCAAAAGGCTATGTATATAGCTCCAGTGCACCCAAATTAAAAAAACTAAATAAAAAAAATACTAATTGACTCTTTAGATCACTTTGACAGGAAAGGAGACAAAGCAAAATATAACTTAGGCTAAGTCTCCACTGCACACGGTTTCAGGGTTTTTTTTTGTTTTTTTTTTTGCCATTTTTCGTATTCTGAAACCGCTGAAAATATGATTGAAAACAGATCCCATAGACTTTAATAAGAAAAATGTTCAGTAGTCTGCACAGAAGTTTTTTTCAGCTCATTTCTGCTCCAAGTCATTTTTTGAAACATGTTCCAAAAAAACGCTAGAATAGGGCAGAAAATGTACTATTGAAGTCTATGTAAACTGCCAGATGTTTTTTGCCGTTTTTTTTTTTTTTTTTTTGCGGAAACCACAGCAATAAATGCTGTGCATTCCTGCAAAAAAAATAATTAAATAAGTGGCAAAAAACGTGAAACACGACAAAAATAATTTTTTTTATCTGTTTTTGGACGAAAAAAATTCCGATTTGGTATTCATTAAGTTTTCTTTCCAATGCCAGTCAGGTGGTTTTTGATAAATTGAGAGCGGGACATAATTGAGGGATAGAAGCTGAGCTCTAGGATATATAAGTCTATATGATATGAAGCAGGATTTCTGCTCTCCTTACCCTATCCTCACACAGTGATTGACAGTTTGTTCTGTACACACACTGATACAGGGAAATCTGTTGATCACTGTATGTAGGTGCAGTAAGCAGGAATGCCACTGTCTTTGAAGAATTGCTATCAGGATTGCCTCTTCTTTTTACTCAAACCCCGCTCCAAATTTAGAAACCTGTATGTAGCTTTTCTTGCTCTATTATATTCTGATCTCCGATATGGTAACAAAAACCACCTGACAGGTTTGCTATAGCCCAAGGGTGCGTTCACACGGCAATGGACAAATACCGGTCAGTTTATCCGACCGGTATTTGTCCGGTTTGTGTGCCGTACAATTTACTGCTACAATTAGTATATGGCCGAGAAATAGCGTTATGGAAAGATAAGAGTTGCAAGAAGCTCAGGAACAGAGTAATGTCATTTTACCAGCAGTTTAGACAGATTCCTCATCCATACAGACTGTTAGGATTAGAGCTTTTTCTGCAATATACACTACTCGTAAAAATTAGGGATATTTGGCTTTTGGTTAAAGTTTCAGGATGAACATAACATTTTTGCACCAAATGAAACCATCTCTTAATTTGGATGCACATGCCCAACTATTCAGTTTCAGGACTTTTTGCACAACTTGCTAATCTCCAAGGGTAAGTTCACACGGCTTATTTTGGGGCGCATTTCGCCACGTATTGTGAGCGTACTGCATTATATGACGAGCGAAATGCGCCCCAAACATTATGGTAATCCACAGCTCTCAGAGAGTTATGGATTACGCCTCCTCTCCCCGGGTGTACAATACGATCGTATTATAGGCACAGGGAGATAAATGACATCTTATTTATTCGCGGTGCGAAAGTAATGCTCGTCTATGGGGCTGGCGGGCTAGCGTCGTGGGAGAACGCCGATCAGCACGAATCCGTAAACACCCGGTGCAATTGTGGGGCATACAGTATGCCCGCAATTAAGCCATGTGAACTCCCTAACAAGGAGTTTAATGGCAAAATTCACAACAGATGTTTGATCCCTGAATTGTTCAAAATGTGAACAACATGACGAGGAGGGCTGTTAAATCAATTTAAATTGATCTCCTAACTGTTTTCACCGATTCAGGGATCAAAAACCGTTTTGCCATTAAGCTCTTTTTTAGAGCAAGTTGTGCAAAAAGTCCTGAAACACTAAACAGTTAGACATGTGCATTCAAGTTAAGAGATGGTTGAGAAATTTTATGTTCATCCTGTAATTTCAACCAAAAGCCAAATATCCTCACTTTTTGTGAGCAGTGTATATGCCAAGCTTGCAATGTGCTGGCCAAAATTTTGAATTACAATTTCCCAGCATTACCTTTCCAATTCAGGCACTGCAAAGGTGCTTGCATATTTTTTTTTAACTGATAATGCAATGCTGCATTATATTTTCTTTGATAGAGTACTCAGAGGGGAAAAAGGTGGTGGTGGTGGGGTTATTCCCACTAAGTCCAATGTATTGAGTCATTCCCACCACACAGCTTAGGCAGCTCTCTAAGCAACAAGATTTAAAGAGGTTGTTTCTGGGTGTTTTTCAGAAACCGTGTCACTCATTCATGTGCGGTCTCTGGTATTTTACTCGCTTGATTGGGGCTGGGCTGTAATACTAGTGACATCCCATGAAGTGGCCCTTTTCTTGGGAAAACCAGACTTTTTCCAACCTCAGAACCTCTTTAAGTCACAAAATCATATGATTTATTCATTTTCTGTAATTCTTACGTTTGAAAAGGCAGCACAAAGCAAAGCTTTGAAACTATGACAGATATGGGACCTTTTATTCCCCCAAAAAAATTACCTCCTGCCTTCCATGCCTTTAAAGTGTTAGTCTGGGACTTAGAAAAGCCCTATGGGGCATGATTAGAAATAGAAAAAAATTTGTATACTCACCTCCGTACATCCTTGTTGCACAGTGAGTGTCCATCGTTCACATGCTACGTGCAGCCAATCACAGGCCAGAGCACTCCTGTGCACATGACGTTGTGGCCTGTGATTGGCTGCACGTAGCATGTGAACGATGGACACTCACTGTGCAACAAGGATGTACGGAGGTGAGTATACAATTTTTTTTCTATTTCTAATCATACCCTAGCGCACCAACGAGCTTTTCGAAGTCCCGTACAACCCCTTTAAGATGACCATTGACATTAGAAACATGATGAATGAACCTGTTGATTTTGGTCAACCATCTAATATGAATAGCACCTCTCAACTCTCCCCTAACAGCAGACGTTAGGTTAGAGAAGGACCGAGCAGTTAAATATTAACACCCATGATTCTTTTTTTCCCTCAGCGGGGGGGCATCATTTATTCCTCATTCAGGATACATGCACGCCCAGCCAAGCCAAGTGTGCAAGTGTATGGAGAAACAGGAGCGATCGCGGGCAGCTGAATGTGTGTTCGTCCAACAGCAAACGGATGTGTATGGGGTCTCAGCTCTCCTCTGATGGCAGATACTGGGATCCAGGAAAATGGAGAGATTGCAGTCAGCTGAATAGGTGTTCAACCAATAAGTATTTGATCGGTTTTGGGCCTCTTAACTCCTCCCTGATGAAAGCAAAGGATCAAGCAGTTGGAGTTCAACACCTCTGATCTTTTATTCTCGGGGGTATAAGCCACCCATCTAAGGGCGCATGGCACTGCTTATGGCTCTTCCCTCAGTGCACACTTCGCCAAGGCAAATATGCAAGCGTATGGATAACCAGGAGAGAGCGCTATCAGCTGCATGAGTGTTCATCCAACAGCTATTTGATGTGTATGGGTCTCCCAGCTTGCCTCTGGTGGCAAATATGGGGAGAAGAGAAAGGCTGAGCAGCTGGATATCAACAACCTTGATCATTTTATTGTCAAGGGAGGCATCGCTTATTTCCATTCCTTATTTAGGATCCATGCATGTACAGCCAAGTATGCAAGTGTAACGGAACGGAGAGATAGTGGTCAACTGAACAAGTGTTCATCCTACGGGTATTTGTCCAACTCTCCCCTGATGGCAGATAATGGAAGGAGAGACAGGTCAAACAGTTGGATATCCACACCTTCTATTCTCAGGGGAGGTACAGTGGGGGAAAAAAGTAGTCAGCCACCAATTGTGCAAGTTCTCCCACTTGTCTTCACCATAGTGGAGTTTTGGAGTATGACTCTTTGAACTTATCAGTATAAAAGACACCTGTCCACAACCTCAAACAGGAGCCATTACTCCCAAGTAATGAGTTGAGGACAGAGAAGCCTCTTAAAGAAGAAGTTACAGGACTGTGAGAGCCAGAAATCTTGCTTGTTTGTAGGTGACCAAATACTTATTTTCCACCATAATTTACAAATAAATTCTTTCCAAATCAGACAATGAGATTTTCGGGATTTGTTTTCTCATTTTGTCTCCTATAGTTATAGTTAAGGTCTACCTATGATGTCAATTACAGGCCTCTGATCTTTTTAATTTGAGAACTTGCACAATTGGTGGCTGACTAAATACTTTTTCCCCCACTGTAAGCCACTTCTCTAATTGCTTATTCCACTTTCCTCATTTACAACACCTGCAAGCATATGGGGAAATGGAAAGACAGCAGTCACGTGTGTTTAGTCAAGCAGCTGAAAATTGCGATAATTTTGCTGATGGGTTTCTGATGTGTATTGGGTCTCCCAACTCTTCCTTGATGGCAAGTGTCAGGGATGAGGATCTAGGAATAGGATATCAACACCTCTGATCTTTATTCGCAGGGGAGATCAGTCCCCCATCTAAGGGTGTCTGGTACCGCTTATGCCCTTTTCCTTATTCACAACACATGCATCCTCAGCCAAGCTAAATATACAAGTCTATGGGGAAACAGGAGATATGTCTTTCAGCTAAATGAGTGTTCATCCAACATCTGATGTGCATGGCCAGCTTTTGCATTACCTTCCACATTACTTTCTTCAAATGTCCTTGGCATGCGAGTACAGGAGAAGAAGCGGAGTAACCATGGCTGACTAAATGAGTATAAAGGTCCCATACCTGCACTAGCTAAAATGCATGATTTACTGGCAGTGACATGTACACCAAATGCAGCCATTAAATCCAATTTATTACACAAAATCATTAGGTTTTTTGTTCTTTGCAGGTCGTGACAACTTTTACTTACAATACCAACATTAACATGGTTTATAGTTTATAAACTAGAGAGGGAGGTTCAGATAATACTGAAAGTTAGAAAACAATACGCTACAATCTTTTAATGTGGGTGCGATGAAAGATATCACCACCTGCAAGAGTTTAGGAAGCGTCTGGCACCACAGACACCCAGACAGCATCACCACTGCTTCTGACTAGAACTACACCAAGCAATCATTTCTTCACCGCTGCTTTCGGAGCTGATCCACTTCCATTTGTAGACTCTCAATCTTGTCTCCAAATTCTTGCTTGAATAATCTGTTTGCTTCCTCGGCCTCCAGCCGATCTCGCTCTGCCACTCGCAATCGGGATTTGGGTCACATGAATGTGTAATAAAGGGGAAAAAAAAAAAAAAACACAAAAAGGGCAATGGAGGTGATGGGGCTAAGGAAGGGATTATAATGAACAAAACAGACACTCAACCAAGAGCAAAGTAAAATGGTGAAAGAAAATTATAATGGACAGAACAGAAGAAAAATATAGAAAAAGGAGATGGAAACCTATATATAATTAGGTTAAGCAGGCAAAAACAAATATGACATTATATATAACCCATGGTTATGCCTTCTGAGGCCAGCTCGGGGCTCGATATAATCCAACCTCAGAGTAGAGAGACATTGTCTCAATTGCACAATTCTCCTCATTTATTTCTACAGCACTTCTGAATATGAGTGTGCTCAGGTATATTCGAAATATCCACTGACTTGAATAGGGGATAATTGCGCAATTGCAGCCATTTTCCTGTTCTCTAAGGCCAGCTTGAAGCAAGCTTCGAGCTGGCCTCAGAATGGATTTAATCAAATGTCAAAACCCCTTTGTCAACTATGGCTAGAATTTTCTAGAATGTTTGTGTCGAGTGTAGTTTCTTCCTTCTAACTGTATTTAAACTCCAGTTTTGATCAATGGACATCAGGCTCCTTATATTACAAAAGTATATATTTTTACAAGTTACATTACTAAAGAGATCAAGGAAAACCTATATAATCACTTGATTGTCATTAAATAAATCTGTATTCCTCAGCTACATATATTCCAGTCCACCTGTTTTTTAGAATGCTGCAGTGTGCCGTTCCTCTATTATTTCTCCTGGAAATGTAGAAATTGTAAAATGAATGTATGAAAAGTATTAAATGGGAATCACCATCCTCCTTTTCCCAATGATTTGCACCAGACACAATGACTGTATAACCAGGTTCCTCTACGTCGAGAGCTTAATTTGATCACAATGTGAAAATTGTGCTCTTTTGTGTGGATACATTAATATGTGATGAGGGCAACGTATTTATGTAAACCATTTACTGGAGCAACGTGTAAGGAGGAATGACTTTGTATGGATTAACTTCCTGACAGCCGGTCATCATAATATGGCTCGTCATTGTTTTCCACCCCGATTTCCAAAAGCCGTTACATTTTGGATTTTTCCATCTACATATATATTTGAGGGCTTTTTTGTTTGAGGGACAAGATGTACTTTTAATGCTGCCATTTACTGTACCATATAGTAAACTGAGAAACAGAATTTGTTTTTTTAACCCTTTAAGGACCTTGTGATTTTTTTTGTTGACACATTTGTTTTTCCCGCCTTGCCTTTCCAGAGCCATAACTTTTTTTTTTTTTTCTCTTTCCACCTACATAGACCTATGGGGGCTTTTATTTTGCGGGACAAGATGTACTTTCTAATGGTGTTATTCACTGCACTACAGAATATACTAGGAAACCACCAAAAAATTCTAAGTGGGACAAAATTGTGAAGAAAAAACAAAAAAAAAACAAAAACGTACTTCCGCCATGTTTGCGGTTTTTTTTGCTTTTATGGAGTTCAATCTTCGGTAAATATGTTATCCGTATTCTACAGGTTGATAGGCATCCGCCAATACCAAATATGTAGGGTTACCGTTATGTTTTGGTACCGTTAAAAAATTCCAAACATTTTCTATTGTTGAAATTTGCGGCGCCATTTTGTGCGACCAATAACTTTTTTGTACCAACACCAACGGCCCTCAATGAGGGGGCATTTTTTGCGGACTGAAGTGTACTTTTTATTGCTTAGGAGTTAGGAATGCATGCTACTTTTTTGATCACTTTTATTCCAATTTTTATGCGGCGTGAAATGACCCAAAAACGGATTTTTGGCGTTTGGAATTTTTTTTCTCCTACGGGATAAATGATGTTATATTTTTATAGATTGGACTTTTTCGGACGCGGCGATACCAAATATGTGTAACTTTTTATTATTTTATCTTTATTTGTAAAATGGCGAAAGGGGGGTGATTTCAACTTTTAATCCTTTTTTTTATACTTTAAAACTTTATTTTTTATTTTTTTACTTTAGCATCGAGTCCCCCTAGGGCGCTTCACCACTAGGGGGCGCGATAGCTAATACAGCCTAATGCACTGACAATGCATTAGGCTGTACCAAGATGGCGATTTCCCCACTTCCTGCCTGGGGCCAACAAGAACATGCGATGGAGACCTTCACAAGCCTTCCCACTGCCATGTTCAGTGATCGGATCCCTGCAGCTTGGCTGCGGGGACTTCGATCACCATGAAGAACCGTTTTTCATTCATTTTGATGCTGTGGCCATCTTTCAGGAGTTAAGCAATGCGTGTGGACAGCGTTAAGGGGTTAAGTGGGGTGAAATGTGAAAAGAAAAAAATATAATTGCACCATGTTTGTGAGGGTTTTGTTTTTATCGTGTTCCCTCTTCGGTATAACTTTTTTGCTTTTCCACTTACAGACCTGATTGAGAGTGCACTTTTTGCCGGCTGAAGTGTAGGTTTTATTAGTACCATTTTGGGATAGATGCGATTTTCTAACACCTTTTATTCTAATTGTTTAGGGAATGTGAAAGGACAAAAAAAATATATATATATTTTGATGCTTAGAATTCTATTCTTCAATGGTGTTCACTGTACGGGATAAATGATGTTATGTTTTAATAGATCAGACTTTTATTGACGCAGAGATACCAGTTATGTGCAAGTTTATTTGGAAAAAGACAAAAAGGGGGCGATTTGAACTTTTGAGACTTTATTTTCTTTTTTTTATACTTTTAAAACTTTTTTTCACGTTAACTTTGAGTCCCTCTAGGGTACACAGCTGCCATGGAAACCGCTCGGCACTCCACAATCTTGGCACAGGGGTGCCGATCAGAGTGAGTAAGTCTGCAGAGGAAGAAACAGTGTTTCTCATTCATGCCGCAGTGTTTATTACTTTCTACAAAGCCAAAAGTTTACATACACTAGGATTACTATTCCTAAACAATTTTGCACAGCCCATATGATGAGGTCATGTCTTTGGAAGGTTCTAAAAGGGTTATTGGCAACATCGGAGTTAGAGACAGACCTGTGGATGTATCTTATTGCATACCAGAAACACACTGCTTCTGTGTGTAATATCATGGGGAAGTCTATAAAAAAAAAAAAAAAAAAAAAAAAAGAGCCAAGATAACAATAAAAGAATTGCGGACTTGCAAAAGTCTGGATATTTCCAGATACCTGAAGGGTTCATCTGATTGTATCCTTATCCACAGTGAAACGAGTACTGTATCAAAATGGGCTGAAAGGCCACTGCCAGGAAGAAGCCATTAATCCAATAGAAACATATAAAAAGCAGATTAATGTTCCAAATGCACACAGGAACAAAGACCTACATTTTTGGAGACATGTCCTGTGGTCTGACGAAACTAAAATTGAACTGTTTGGCCATAATGACCATCGTTACGCTTGGAGGAAAAAAGAAGAAACTTGGAAGCCTAAAAACACCAACCCAACTGTGAAACACAGGGATGGCAGCATTATGTTGTGGGGTTGGTTTGTTGCAGTAGGGACTGGTGCACTTCACAAAATAGATGGCATCATGAGGATTATGTGGCAATACTGAAACATCTCAAGACATCAGCCAGGAACTTAAAGCTTGGGAGGAAATAGGTCTTCCAAATGGCTAATGACCTAAAGCATACTGCCAAACTGGTTACAAAGTGGCTTAAAGATGACCAAGTAAATGTTTTAGAGTGGCCATCACAAAGCCGTGATCTTAATCCTACTGAAAATTTATGAGCAAAGCTGAAAACACAGGTGCGAGCAAGGTGACCGGCAAACATGGCTCAGTGATACCAGTTCTGTCTGGAGGAAGGAGTCAAACTTCCTACCAACTATTGTGAGAAGCTTGTGGAAGGATCCAAAACATTTGACCAAAGTCATACAGTTTAAGGGCAATGCTACCAAATACTAATGAAATGTATGTAAACTTTTGACCTTGAAGAAAGTAATAAAAATTCCTTAAAAATGCTCTCATTTTTGCATTCGGCAAACAAATAATGTTGGTAATTATTTTGGTAATAAATATAATTATAATATAAGATTATGTTATAATTATATGTAAACGTATATAATATATATAATTATAATATAAAATATAATATAATTTGGTAATTATTTTGGTAATTGACGTAAAACAGGTAAGGTTTATTCTGATTTCATGTCAGACAGTAAAAAAAACATGCATATGTCTTTTTATATAGTTTATGTTAACTTCTGTTTCCACTGTAGTGGAAGAGGACTTCAGCTTCAAGCCACTTACCACATGTTTAAAGGGGTTGTCCAGGCCTATGGATATCCTCGGAGTTTTCAAATTAGATGTAGATCTCTTTTCTGATCTATTGAAGTAGCAATCTTTCATGATTCATTTTTTTGATGTATGTTGCTTGTTTATATGAAAATTTGTAATAAACTTTCAATTGAAAAAAAAAAAAGGGGTTGTCCAGGTTTTTTAGTACATTAATTCTGCTGCCAATATAAAACAGACTCATTCTTAGTCGTCCCCCCCATACACACACTCGATCCTCACCTTCACTCCATTGCTTCCGCCGTCTCCCCTAGTCCTCCGATTAATTCCTGCTCCCAGCTGTAGCATGGTCACTGCTGAGAGGTCACGTGCCATTTTCTAACCTCATCGCTCAGAGGTGTTCACTTCAGAAGAGTGATATCAGGCACCGTCATGTTGTGACCACTGCAGAGCACCAGGCTGACCACCGTGAGCCCAAACTAAACAGAGGACCTGGCCAAAGCAGAGGCAGCGCTGGAACGGAGGTGAGAGGGGAGGCAAGTATGATTTATTTTTTTTTTGTTTGGAGTAGTAGCAACAATGTTCTTACAAAGTTTGATCTGGACATCACCTTTGAAAATGAACAGACTGTGTGCTTATGTAAAGGATTGCATGATGGGTGTCTAGTAATCTTTTACTCAAGAATAGGAGTTATTTCAATAACTAGTACAACTGCTGTACTGTGCTACATATTCAAAAATCGATGAGCATCGCGCAGACATGGTTTTAAAAAGTTTATTTGGCAAATTTTTTAGAGGGGTCTAACAAAGATTCCATCTATAGAGAGAAGGTGGGAGAAAAAAGGATAACAGAACGGAGGAGCCATGGCTTCAAAATGCAGCAATTTTCAAATGAACAGTAGGCAACAATTAACATCTATGTAGTAGCTTGTAACAAGGCCGACTTCCTCCCTTCCTCCTACCACCAAGTTGCTCAGTTAGTGTTGGTAAGGAGCCTTGTGTTAACCGACTAGTGCTGCTTCTGTAGGAGTTTACTGGCTGAGCTACTTAAGGTTTTTGCCTGTTTCACCAAATCCTTTTCACTAGTTTGTTAAATTATTAACGAAAATAAGTTAAAGGAGAGTTGAGGACAAATGATTAATAAAACAAAGAACATCAAAAGGAAAGAGATCAATTAAGAGATCCAAACAAATTGACAACTCACAAAAGAACCAGTCACGTCTGTGTAAAAAAAGGAAAAAATCCCTAGCTGCAACATTTACATTAAACAGCAGAGTGAGCCCAAAATTATACCGCTATGTTGTTTGCCATTGACACCAAAGATTAACCTCTCTCTCCTCTTACATCATCCTAGAACTTTAGCAGTGCCCTTGGCGACATCTAAGGCCTCGTCCGCGGATTGGCGCCGTACTCCGCGCCGGATTTGTGCTTCAGTACCGCGCCAATCCGTCCCTGTCATTACGGTAATCCACTGCTCTCATAGAGAAGAGTGGAATCCGTCGCTCGGCGAATCCGCCGCGGGGGGGGAGAAAGTGACATGCACATTATTTACGGCGCGTCCGCGCTGTAAACAATGCATTGTCTATGGGGCCGGGAGCGGCGCTCCGGCCCCGCCCCCATCCCGCCCCTTATTCACGGCGGATTTGTGAGCTCAATACGGCTCACAAATCCGTTGGGAATAAGCCGTGTGAACACGGCCTAAGAAGCACTGGTGTCCGCTAATACTTTTAATATGGATTAACACAAGTAGTAAAAAAATTACACAAACGTAACTGATTCTATTTAATTTTCTACAGAAAGTATCTGTGATAAATGTGAAACTACGGTTTCAGACTATAGATTGCATCTTCACATTTTACCACTCAAAGTTAAAGACTGTTACTTAATATATTGCTTTTCTAATTTTGCTTCAATTCAGAGTTAAAGGGAACCTGTCACATAGGTTATGCTTCCCCTGGCTGAGGACAGCACAAGCTAGTGTCAGACCTGCTGTTTCCAGCGCTGTGTCCCTTATTCTGTAAGATGCAGCATTTTAGTACATTCACCCCTCAAATCGTATTGATGAGCACATGTTAGCCCCACCCACAAAGGCTAGCCCCACCCACCGACAGTTATTCACATGTTTCTACCTATTCAAAGTAATAGGTTTGTCAGTTGTGGTGGGCGGGGCTAACCTCAGATGGGCGGGGTTTGGAAAAAAACTGACACTCTGAATGATTCTTCGAATGACTCTTCTGGCTGAAAACTGCAGATTTGAGCATTAAATAAACGAAAACTCCAGCATCTTACAGAATATGGGACACAGTGCTGGAAACAGCAGGTCTGACACTAGCTTGTTCTGCCCTCAGCAATGGGGGCAAAAACTATGTGACAGGTTCTCTTTAAAGCAGTTCACATCTCCTGCTTGTTTACAAAAGGTGTCCTAGGTCACCGACCACCGCTCTTTGTTTTAGAAGTGGCTTGGTGGGTGACATTACTCCCTGTAGTGTCTCCTTAGCAGCACAGAAGCTTATTCATCTTCCTTACTGACAAACTTTAAGGGTATGTTCACATGATGTACTGTGGCGCATACAGTCTGTGCCGCAGTACATCGTGCGTTTTGGGAGCTTGCGCTAATCAGCTCGAACTCCCACAGTGCGGGGGGGGTGGGGAGGGATGGGAGCAGCCCGCTGCCCCCATTGACATTCATAACGTGCGGCGCGTATTCACTGCGAATAATTGACATGTCACTTATCTCCCCGCATGTACAATAAGATCATATTGTACACACCGGGGGGACGAGGCGTAATTCATAGTTCTCTATGAGAACTATAGATTACTGTAATTTTGCCGCGCATCTCGCCCGTATTAGAGCACAAATACGATGCGAAATGCACGTCGAAATTACCCCGTGAACATAGCCTAACCGTTTAGAGCCGTGTAGCTTTGTGCCCTTCTGTTAAAACTCCTCCATCAACAAAGTCCCTGGGAAGGTATGTTCACATGGCATATAGTGGCGTACTGTTGCTTCAGAAGTCCGTGTTGCCCAGCGCGTATCTCTGAAGCGCTCCCACTGACTTCCGGCAGATCACGACAGCTATGAATTACCGTATTTGCGAGGCATAATTCGGGTGTACTGCAGCGCAATTATGCACCGAAATTCACCCCACAGATATGCAGTGTGAACATACCTAAAAAAAGCTTAGCAGAGCTGTAATGTCAGTCATTGTTGCAGAACCTCCCACAACCTGAACGAGAAGTGGGAGCCACGCTGTAAAGAGCAGGCTCTGTGAAACACTCAGATGGGAAAAACCCTTAAGGTGCACAAAATCTGTAAATTTCTCAAACAAGTGATTTTGTTGCATTGAGGAGCCTGTGGAACATCCTTTGAAAAGAGCCAACTTTAGTGCACAGCTTGATTTTTTGATCACATTTAAGAAATAATTCCTATATTCAGTGTTTATCGGTCTCTTGTCTGTAGAGCGCTGCTGGTTCTTTTCTTAACTGTAAACCCTCAAGATCTATGCTGTAAAGTTTTGGCCGACCTCCCCAGGCGTTACCTTTGCTCCAGCTGTTTGATAGTGGCAGCCATTTGATTGGTTTTCTCTTCCAAGCGGCTGTTTAACTCCATCTTCTGTTTTACTGCCAAGTCTGAGCTCTGTAGGGAAGTTTACCATCAGTATATTGGTCAGGAAGCAAGTTATGCAAAATACTTAGACTAATCATTACTTTACTGGTTAGATCTGTTTTACACATCAAAAAGGACAACTTGCCTTAAATGTGATTTAAAAAAAAATAAATAAATAAGCTTTACCTTCACATTATGTAAAAGGGGTATACCTATCCGTAGACTATGCCATCAACGTGTAACAGGTGTGCATCCCACACCTATCTTAGGAAAGGGCCAAAAAAAAAGTCTCTGTACAAAATGGAGTCACACTTGTGCACGACTCTCCATCCTGTTCTATAGGAGCTCTGAGTACAGCTGAACAAACCACTCATGTGTAGTCGAGAACAGAGGGTAGTGTGCAAGTGCAACTGACTCCCCTTACTGCACAGAGATTGTGCACAGGCCACAGGTGCAAGATGGGAACACCCATTAAAATGAATGCTTAGCTGTAAACCCCACTCTTGAAGCGGCTTGCCATTTATGCTTCACAGAATTTAAAAAATAAAGTACACACCATGGCTTCAGTCATCCATAACTAGTAATGGACCTTTATTCTGGAGTGCTCCATTGATGCCGCAGGAACTTCTTCCTACCTGAAGTTTGAAGGATAGCTCATGCTTTAAAGCCCTGAGATCATCGAGTTGTTGTCTGAGTGCTGCTAACGCATCCTGCTTGTCACAGACATCCTTGTCCAGCATCTTCATTGCCATCTCCATCTCTTGTCTCATTCCTATTTGTACCTCCAGTTCTTTTTCTACGTCCTAAAAGAGAAACCATATTGAAACTAGAGAAAAGTTGACATACATATCGGATCTCCTCCAGATACATTCAAATATAAAAAGAGCTCGAGACTGTTACGTTTCTCCGTTAAGGAAGCACCAAAAAAAGGTGCAGGAAGATTAAGGGCATGTCTCCACAGCACGGGTTTTCGGCCGGTTTTTCAGACCGCCTGAAAAACCGGCCGAAAATTAGCACAATTGTGCTCTATGGCCGTGGGTATGGCCGCAAAACAAGACAAATACCGGCCGGCAAACCGGTCCTATGCCGTGGGAACGCAGTCACAGATAGTTTGTTTCTATGAAGCTTTTTATGTCTCAGCGGTGTAGACAGAATTTAATGGTTCTGTGCTTGATGGGAAGAAACCCCAGGCTTAAGCCCAAAGTAAGATGTGGAGAGAAGTAAATGTATGCAGAATATTTTTATCCATTCAGATGTGAAAACAAAAACATAAAAGGAGAGATCCACGATAACTGAAGGGACTGCTAATAAGGAAGCAGCTGACAATCCAAGGTGTTTTGTGCCATGAAAATTGTTAATCCTACCAGTCTCAATTGGGTTTCCTCCTTCAAGTGTTTCCTGACTTCACTGAGAGTTTGCCCATCTGCAGTTTTCTCTTGTTTATTACCCTTTAATGCATGGAAAACAGAAGCATGCATTTACTGTCAATGGAAATACATACAAGAAGAGCGTGTGCCTAATACTGCAACTGTTGGATACTAGATCTTACCTTGAAAAAGTATGTACCATCTTCCTTCATCCTCTCCATTTCCTCCTGCATGGTAATGATTCTGTTGTTTGCCACGGCAAGCTAAAAATAAATTAAAGCAAATAGGAGAATTTAATAAAAGTGTATACTGGAAAACTGCGCTTACCTCTATAGCATCTTAAAGGGGTTTTGCCACAATGTAATGTTAACGTGGGATCTTCCAAAATGGTTAATCACTTTTCTAAATATATGTGATTACAAAAGGTGAAGCCTCAGAGCTACAGCATTGCTCAGTCCCCCTTAGTTTCCTGAAAGTTTACATTAGACATGACCAGGACACTGACAGGAGCTGATCTGGCCGCTCTTGTGTGTTTGCGCTTCTTATCTGATGACAGGGAGCATGAAGGAGCTGGCAAGGGGCTGGGGAGAAAGTGCCGTGTATGAGGCTGTCTGCTGTATAGAGAATCCACTGTTGTAATGTTATTATTTGAGTAAACTTTAGAGACGCTCCCTGCTTCCTGGCTCTCTGCTCACCCCCTCCCTCACCCCTGCAGCCGTTCATGACTCAGCATGCTTTGTTTATATTCTCTCCTGAGCAGATAAGAGGTAAGGAATTCACTTCATGGCAAAACCCCTTTATGTTAACCCTTGTGATATAAAATATAACTTTTTAATAAATTTAAAAATTGCACACATTAGTAATCACATATGACAACAGCTCACATAATTGAATTACTATAGCATCAGTGAGATACACACCGTTTATACATATAATTATGGAAAATTATTGGAGTGAACTTGTTTGAACACCCTAATTGGGATACTTGTTTTTTGTGACAGCAAATTACTAGGCTGCAAAAAGCAGATTATTAGTGTTGCCATTACAGTGCTTTCTTTTAGGTATGTAGGTGACTGAACAGAGAAACAAAAAACTGTCAAAATTTAATAAAAAAATAAAAATAAATTAACATATTTAAAGAATACAACAAGGTGCCTATGAGCTTGGACCTCCAGCCATTTTATATGTGTGTATGTACTATATACAGTCTTCAGCTTACACCGTTCCAACTTACATCTGTCCCCTAGTTACAAACGGAGGCTTAAGGGGAATGCTGGCCCTTGTAGTTCCATGTTCCATACCAGATAGTAGCAATGGAACGACAAATCCAGCCTTCCACAGCAGAACATAAGGTGAGAATGAGGTGAAATCGTCATAACAAGGGCACAGACAGCAAAACAGAATGTAAAAACCCTTCATTGCACTATCCAAAACAAAAATAAAAAACCTTTAGTGCTGGAGTTACATTTAATAAATATACCTTAGACTGAGCGGGAGAATTTAAGGTATTTTTATTACTTTCTGCAAAGTCAAAAGATTACATACATTTCATTTGTATTCGTTAGCATTGCCATTAACCTGTATGACTTGGGTCACACGTTCTGGATCTTTCCACAAGCTGCTCACAGTAGTTGGTAGGAATTCTAGCCCCTTCCTCCTGACAGAACTGGTGTCACTGAGCCATGTTTGGGGGTCGCCTTGCTCTCACCTGTCTTTTCAGCTTTGCCCATACATTTTCAATAGGATTGAGATCAGGGCTTTGTGATGTCCACTCCTAAACATTGACCTGGTTCTCCTTAAGCCACTTTGTAACCAGTTTGGCAGTAGTTTCGGGTCATTAGCCATTTGGAAGACTCATTTCAGCCCAAGCTTTTATTTTCTGGCTAATGTCTTGGGATGTTGCTTCAGTATTGCCACATAATCCTCTTTCCTCATGATGCCATCTACTTTGTGTAATGATGAGCATTATGGCTAAACAGTTCAATTTTAGTTTTAGTATCTCCAAAAATGTAGGTCTTTGTTCCTGTGTGCATTTGCAAACATTAATCTGGCTTTTATATGTTTCTTTTGGAGTAATGGCTTCTTCCTGGCAGAGCGGCCTTTCAACCCATGTTGATACAGTACTCATTTCACTGTGGTTAATGGGCACAATCTTACCAGCTTCCACCAGCATCTTCACAAGGTCTTTTGCTCTTGTTCTTGGGTTGATATGCACATGTCAGACCAAAGCACGTTCATCTCTGAGACACAGAACCCGTCTCCTTAGGGTATGGTCACACGGCGTAATTGCGGTGCGTACAGTTTACAATGCAATATGCTGGGTGTTTTGGGAGTCGCACTGATCAGCGCGTGATCCCAAAGCACGGAGGTGCCAACAGCATTAATCGCGGCATGTAACCACCGCAAATAACTGACATGTCGCTTATCTCCCCGCACATGCAATAAAAGGCATAGTTCATAGTTCTCTATGAGAGCTATGGATTACCGTATTAAGCCCCAATACGCCTGCAATTACACCTGAAAATAAGCCGTGTGAACATACCCTTAGTGAGCGGGATGGCTGAACATTCCCATCTTGTTTGTACAGATGAACGAGGCACCTTCCAGTATCTGGGAACTGTACCCAAGGATGATCCAGAATTGCTCAGGTCCCCAATTCTCTTCCTGATATTATTAGACTTTCAATAAAACCAAAAGTAGAAAAAGGGGAAAAGAACTAAAATGTAACTTTTAATACAATATTTTAAAATTTCAATCCAAACATGAAATACAGACATGTTTGGATTGTATTTTAAAATATTGTATTTAAAAGTTAAATTTTAGTAGTTTTACCCCTTTTTTACTTTTTTGTATTTTTATTTCTTATAAGGGTTTATATTGAATCTACAACTCCGTGCATGATATTAGGCTTTCCCCCTGATGTTACCCCACAGAAGCAATGTGCTTCTGGGGTGAAATAAAATACATCCAGAGATGGTGTCTCTAATTAAATTAGATGATTGCCAAATACACATATCAGAAGCTTCCAAAGACATGAACTTCATCATAGGGGTTGTCCCAGATTGTTTAATTTAATCCTAGTGTATGTAAAACTTTTACTTTGTAGAAAAGTAAAATAATTTTTTGGTTCCTAAATTGAACTAAAACGGGTAAAGTTTATTCTACATTTCATGTCCAGATATTGGAAAAAACATGCATATGTCTTGATAAATCTATATAAACTTCGGGTTCAAACTGTACACAAAAGTGTGCTGAAAAAACCTTATCCTCGGCTTAAACTTTCAATCACGGTCTGCATCTGGGCAATGCCATGGCCGGGCCACCAGAGGGAACTATTCAGCTGGTTTGAGACTCCACTGAAGACACTATCTGCAGAGCAGAGAGGCATGCGTCCATGCTCTGCAATAGGGAATACGGAGTATCCGGAAAAGGACAGCATGCTAGTGCATCACGTTGCCATGTTGCGCCTGATGACATCACACCGCCTGTGCCAGGAGACGGAGCACATTCGGCAGCAGCGGGGGAGGGGAGTTTTTTTTGTTTTTGTTTTTTTTTTTAATAACCCTGCCTATTGGGGGACGTACTACTTCGGCCTAACCTGCTGTGGGAGACCTCTACCCTGCCTCATTTGGGGGACATTAAGCTGTCTATCGGGACATAATACCCGCCTATGGGGGACATCGAACTGCCTTTACCTGCCTATGTAATTTTATTGGTACATCTATTTTTATTTTTGAAACATTAACAGAGCCACTGATTTTCCATCCTTAGGCTTTTACTCGGGTACGGCTTATACTCGAGGTTTATGCAGTATACACACAAATACTACACATATTTATTATATTATACATTTCAGGGATTATGGTATTGTTGAATACTCCTCAGTTAGTTTGGTGTTTGATTTTTCTAGTGCGTCCACCGTCGTCTGACAAGTTGTTAACTGTAGCATGATACATTAAGAAAAAATATTGATTGATTTAACAAATCGTGTAAATAGTGAAAAGGACAGGCATCGGTCAACATAATTGGTCACAGAAATCAAGTGCCGTTCCCTGTTGCAGATTTTATTTTTTGATCGAGCGCAATGCAGACATGGACATGCCACCCGTTATTGGAGTAATCTGTGTTCACTCTTTAATTGCTGCAGCGGTCAAATGAAGTAAGGAGCATTACCTTATTTATTCAGCACCACGGTTTTACAGATTTACTTTGGAAAAATCGGTGGCTGCAGTAAGATTTACAGTACAGATTACCATTAAAAAACAATGGACTGATTTTGGTGTGGAACCGAAATCCGCACGCTATTTTGCTGTGTGAACAGGCCTTTATGAGCAGAACACCAAGACGCAAGTTGTTTTGGAATCTGGTTGTGTAATGTACGTCACACGTAAAGAGGAATGCCTATCACAGCAAGTGATGCTGTAGAGCCACAATCTACTGTAAAGAAAAGCATTTTTCTCAATGCATAGTTAAAATAAATATGTATGCTTTGCCTTCAACTTCTTCACTTGTCTTCTTTGGTTACCGACCACCTACTGTGTCTTTTCCGTGATTGATGGTAATGCAAGTGTTTGTGAAGTGGTCTGTGACTGGGATAGCGGCAAAACATGCATTTTTGGGGCGAGGATTTGGGTGAGTGCAATAGGCGTGAAACTGTGCATCCTCCACTAATCCTGGCCTCAGGCAGGGTCAACAGATAAAGCTATGCCATTAACGGCCACCACTGGAAAGCAACACAGTCATGGTCAGTAACCAAGGGGGAGAAAACTGCGGAGAGCCAAGTTGAAGGTACAAAAAAGGCCTGTATAAGGTAAAGCATGCATATTTTTGATAATTAGGCATTTTGAAAATGGAATTACTTTAAAGGTTGTATTCACATAACAGCAAGTGCTGCTGAAAGAGCCACAATTAATTTTAAACACATCATTCTTGGTCTAATCACTGAGACACTTTTTTTTTTTTCTTAAATAGGATTACATATTTCAATAATATGGCCATGTTACAAACCAAAAAATGCTTATTTGTGGGGAGTTTATTAACGCCAGCAATTACGCCGTGTGGAACTCAGGGCCGGCCCCCCCCATATGACTTTCCATTACTAGCGCGGCGTATAACGCCCGCTCTTGTTATTGGGACATTGTCTCTTATCTACCCCAAGGGCGGATCAGCCGAAGGCACGGGGAAGGAGGAGGGACAATCGGGTTTAAAATTAACTACCAATTTTTAGGTTTTTTTGTTTTTTTTTTTTTCTCCTATTTTGGGGAAAAAACCTGTTGATTACCGTAATGAAAGGGACGGATTTTCAGACCGCAATTCGCGCAAATATGGCGTGTAATTACGAGCTGAATATACGTAGGCCCAAATAAGAGTGTGAACATGGCCTACAAGAAAATAATAGGCAAATTCTGCTTTCAAAGGATGGCAAGTTATCACAAGCAACCAATTATAGGAGGTGGAATTTTTAACCAGTGTGCTGAATCAATGACGATTAATGGAGTAAATTAGGTTTACAGGTATGCTTGGGGCAAATGTCTGCAATTCTCCTGTTCAGTTCAGTACTAAATTTATTTAATCTATTATCACCTTCAATTATTCACGCTCAGTGGTCCACAAGAGCACAGCTTTATACATTTCAAATAGATGAGGCACTTTACAATGTAATACCTTGTTAATTTGCACATAACACTTTTTTTGATTTTTTGCAAAGAAGAAGTTTTGCTAAACATTTCAACAGTAACTGGGGCGGCAATAGTCATTAGAATGATAAATGCTTTCAAATATACAGCGCATTAGCATGGACATGGCTAAAAAATTAGTAATAGGGAGGGAGAGAGGTATTTTTGTAAATGTGCTTCTCTTAGGAAACAGGATAAAAAAACACTTTATTTGCAGAAAACACCATATATTCTGAATGTAGTATATTGTCAACTGTACCTTAACTGTCTGTTGAGCTCTTCCTCTACATTAATTCTTCTGATCTAGTATTGCAGTTATCTGGACATCTTAGATAAGAAGTGTAACTTCTCACACGCAAGTTAAATGTTAATGCTTAATGAGGTTAAAATACATTAACGACAAGTAGAATAGTTCTTCACTTACCTAGAAACATTACACCCTACTAGCGGTGTATGAGACAATTAGATTTAGAAACCCCCCTGGGAAGCCTTGGCCTTTAACACCCTTGTATATGTTTCGTGCTAGTTAATAAATAAAAAACTTTTAATACAGACTTATTTTAAAAGCCTTAAAAAAGGTATATTACAGAAAATTTTACAAATGGTTCTAAAGGGGTTTTTGCCATGATCATAATGCTTGACGTTGGGTTCCTCCCAAAAATGGGTATTTAATCACTTTTCTAAATATATGGGATTATAAAAAGTGTAGCCTGTAAAAGCTACAGCCTGACTAAGATGCCCTTAGTTTCCTGAGTGTTAACATTAGCTACGACCAGAGGCTAATGACAGAGCACATGAACGAGCTTTGAAGGGACTGGGGAGAAAGAAAAAAAAGCCTGTGTCTTTTGTATACAGAATCCACTGGTTGTAATGTAATTATCTGAGTAAACATGCAGACATCCCTGGCTCCCTGCTCAGTCCTCCTCTCCCCCTTGCAGCAGTCCATGAGATGAACTTGAGAACGCTGCCTGCTTTGGATCTTATCTTCTCTCACGAGCAGATCATGACGGGAGAAACAAATCCCCGTTAGCTTGTGAACAAATAAGGTTATCCTCTGTGGACTTTGCCAAATTAATGTTTACTTAATACCAGAGGACTATCAGCCTCGGGGAGCCTGCATGGGAGGTGGCGTGATGACATTCACACGAGGAGGTACTTGTTTTCTTTAAAACACAGAACAACAACGCCCCTTTTCAAGAATTTAGATCAGAAGTATCAGCCTGTTAGGTGAGAAAATCACTTCTGGCAAAAACCCCTTTAAATAGACGTGGCCCACAGTTTATCAACTACAACAACCAGACTTGTCCTTTTTACAAATGCCCTGGCCTTCAGCTGGCTCTCTATAAGCAGGTTTCAGTTATTTATTAATTTATATAGTGCTTTCTATTCCACAGTGCTGTACCAGATATTATTCACATTGGTCCCCCCCCCAAGGTCCCCCTAATGGCTCAAATTCTAAATTCCAAAAGCTGAACTTAAAGATCTTTGAGTGTGGGGGAAAACATGGGGACAACCAAGTGGATTCCCACAAAAAACATGGAGGAGGAACATACAAACTCACCATGCGATGGTTTCATAAATGGTAGGACAGTGAACCCCAAGATCATCAGCACTGAGCCCACCGTGCCTCAGCTATCCAATATAATGCTTGCAACATTTTCCTTTCTGGGAGTGGCATCAGCTGTGCATATACAAATTACAACCAGTTTTCATATATCACCATTTAGGGTACATCAACACAGATGGTGTTTCAGTTGGTTTTTGGATTTTAAAACTGTCTGCCAACCGACTGAACCATATCACAGACTTCAATAGCAGGAGTAAAAATAAACGACTTACAATAGTCCCTCACCAGTAGATTTTATGACTGTCGAATTCTAAATCCGAAAACAGTCTTAAAAATGTTGACAATTCTATCTTTACATCCAGTTTACATAGTTTGTAAGGCCGAAAATAAAGACAGACGTCATACAGTTCTGCCTATTTTCTACTAAAGTGTTGATCAGAGGAAGCCAAAAAACACCAATGAGGTAGGAGCCAACTGTCCTCATTTTAAAAAATCCCTTTATGGACTCCAATCATGGCAATTGGAGATAATCCTTCTCCAGGAATCCTAGATACTATAACCTTGTTATATTAATACGCTCCAGAAATGACATCAAAACACTACTCCAGGGAAAATAACGGTCATCATATTACCGGTTATATTATTGCTCTAGAAGATGTCTCCAGATCCCTTCTCCAGAATCCCGGTCAATATAATAAACTTGTTCTATTATTAAATCTAGAAATGTATCCAGACCTTTCACATAACTGGTTATATTATTACACTCTAGAATTGTATCCAGACCTTCTCCCTAGATCCCGGTCACTATAATCTTGTTAATTATTACATCTAAGAAATGTTCCAACCCTTATCCAGATATCCCCGGTCACTATAACGCTGTTATTAGTATTAATCTAGAAATTGTATCCAGACCTTCTCCAGATTTCCAGGTCACTATAACTTGTTTTTTTATTACATCTAAAATGTATCCAGACCATTCTCCAGAATCCCGGTCACTATAACTTGTTCTATTAATTACATCTTGAAAGTATCCAGACCTTTCACTATAACTTTGTTATATTTTTACATCTCGACAATGTATCCGACCCTTCTCAGAATCCGGTTCACTATAAAATGCTATTTTTTACATCTAGAAATGTAATCCAGACCCTTCTCCCAGAATCCCTGGTCTACTATAACTTGTTTTATTATTACACTCTAGGAAATGCTTCAAGCCCTTTTGAAATCTGTTAGTGATTCACCATGACATGTTCCTCTGGCAGTGAGTTCCCACAGTCTCAATGCTATTACAGTAAAGAATCCTTTCCTATGTTTATGTAGAAACTTTATTTCCTCTAGACGTAGAGGACGCCCCCTTGTTCTAGGATAGTCCTGGGTTTAATAAATCTGAGGAGATCTCTTTATTGACCTTTTATATTTATGTCCATGATGACGTCTTTTCTCTAATAACTAAATAACACTAACATTGCTAAGCTCTTTCTGGGGTATTGGTACGTCCAACCATTCATTGTATTATTTTTGTTGCCAGCCATTTGTAACATGGTCAAGCTCTACAAATGTATTTCTACTGTTGCACTGGTTGCCCAAAACTTGTACACAAGTATTCATGTGTGGTCTTAACCAGTGACTTGTATAATGGAGAAATAATGTTATCAGTCATGTGCATATCCTGCCCTATTTATGATCCTATTTGCCTTGGCAGCTGCTGCCTGACAATGGCTGCTACAATTAAGTTTAACTGTCCACGAGGATTCCCAAGTCCTTCTCCATGTCATATTTCCCAGTGTTTTTCCATTTAACATGTAATAATGTAATGGATTTTCCCTCCCCATGTGAATAATCTTGCATTTATCTGTGTTAAACCTCATCTGGGTCCACTCTATGTGCCCAGGCCTCAAACTGATACAGCATCCCTTGTAACTAACACATTATCTCTATTGTGTTGATTACTTTACAGAGCTTAGTTTCATCTGCATAGATCGATATTCTACTGTGCAATCCTGTGTGAAGTTCATTAATGAAAATATTTAAATGAGGATAGGGCCCAATACTGGACCATGTGGTACCACACTAGTAACAGGAACTCCACAGTCTGAGTATGTACCGTTTAATTACTACCTTTGATTTCTATAACTGAAGCCAGTTGCTTAACCACTTGCACACATTTTCTCCAGTCCAAGAAATTCTCATTTTACATTACCACCCTTTTATGTGGCACCGTATTCTAACATGCTTTAGAAAAATCTAGATATATGACATCCAATTTATCACCCCACATCAGTCTAGCACTGACTTCCTCATTAGAAGCTGATGAGATTAGTATGGACAGGGAAACGATACTTCATGAACCCATGCTGGTAAAGGCGTTATAATTTATTTTCAGTGAGTTCAACATCCTGGATGAAATCTCTGAGAAAAACCTTTCTTAACATTTTACCCACAACAGAGGTTAAGCTACTGGCCTATAGTTTACATGGATCACTTTTTGACCCCTTTTGAATAATTGGATCCACATTTGCTATGCGCCAATCCTTTGGAGAAATTACTGAACCATTAATAGACAGTCCATTTATATTAAGGTAAGGGGCCTATTTATCGAAATTACCATAAAATCCCTTAGGACAAGCGGGTGTTACCATCAGAAGGTCATCCTCTTTGGTAAATACAGTGGATGAAGGATAAAATAACCCAAATTTTTGGTTTTTAAACGTTTGCTTTTTTCTTCATCGCCCTCTATAGTCTCTCCCTCATTTTTTTTCAAAGGGCAACTTTTCTGTTTTATTCTTTTTACTATTTTATATAGTTAAAAAATATTCTTGGGGGTTAGTTTTACTTTCTATAGCAATATGTCCTTTCCGCCTCCTGCTTTTGCTTTCCTTTTATCTTTATTTTTTACAACTTTATTTTTTTTCCCATCATAGCTTCTTATGCGCCTCTTCACGCCCTCCTGTTTAGTAGCTGAAACGCATTTTTTTTGTTTTCTATTGCCTCTTTTACTCTCTGTTGATCCATAATTGGGTTTTTTTCCTGTTTCTAATTATTGCATAATGTATTTACCTCTTAACAGTGGCGCCAAAGATGTTTTTAAAAATATCCCATTTATTACTTGTTCTGCTATTTTTAAAACACCTTATCCCCGTCAATATGGGTTTAGCGTCCTAAATTTAGCCTTCCTAAAATTCTGTGTTTTTTGTGGCTCCCCGACAAAAAATCTCTTTTGAAGGGATAAATGGATATTTATTATATTTAGAATAGAAAATCGAAATAAGTATGAAGAAATTGTATTTTGTTATACTTCCCATGTAATACAAAAACATTCTACAAAAGCGTGAGCTGGTCAGTAACTGGGGTAAACAGTCAATCAGCTAAATTAAAGATAGTCACAAAACTATTAAAATTACATTCATAAGTGGAACCAGTCTGATTGACCAAAGTCTGTAGCAATGTGCATATACAGGCCCGGAAACTTTCTTATTGTTGACTGCTTTATTCTAACTTACTCTTCGTTGCATGGCAATAGGACCTTCCTTTACCATGTACATTGAAAGGTCAATGACTCCAAACCTGAAAGTGTATAAAGGATAGACGACCATTGTTCTCACAGCATTACTGCTGTGACAACACAATTTACAGCGGTTATGTCCGCTCTGTAGGGCTGGATTTGAGAGGTAGAAGGTTCTGTGACATATAGGTATTTATATGACTTGGAGCAGGATTTTGGAGAAAAAAAACTTATAAATAATTTTAAAGGGATCATTAGAAGACAGTGGAAGTCCTTCTTAACCCATCCAAATAAAGTTATTGACCAGTTTGCTTTGTTACACCACACTGATAAAAGGGAAAGCTGTCAAATCATGTAGGTGGATGGGTTTTAAGAAGGACTGTTTAAGGAATTACTCTTCAAATTCATATAAACCTACTTATCTAAAGGGTAGTATAACCCCCTGACAGGTTTACATTTAGGTGTTTTTGGAGGGAAAAAATAAAAAAAAAATAAGGTTTTTAGTATTATATTAAGGTTTGGCAATGCTTGTACCAGTTTGCTGCAGTGAGGTTGCTTTAACTGTAATTTGAAGATACTTCATTGTCTACACTGTGAATCAAGGTCTTCCCACTGTCATACAAAAATTTGCATCGATCAAATGAGTCCAACTAAGAGGCAGAAATGATGCCCCTTCCTCTTAATCATTAGCGCATTGGGTCGTAAAATTCACTGCAAACAAAAGGGGAAAGTTTGATACAGTTTTATTAAAATGGGACTGATTGACCATGCGGATAAATACACATGGCGAATGTAATAATATAATCATATTGAAAGTTGTTGGATTATATTCACTTTTATCTCAAACATCTGTTTGTGTGTTAGTCAGCGTATGATGCAGTGCTTTATATTGTTGATTTTCTTCATAGTGTGTTGGAACAACGTTCTACAATCTATAGAAGCTAAATCCAGTGATATTTATAGAAAATTTGACACAGGAATGAACAAAAAACTTTTTACTAGCTAAAAGTTCTAGCAGGGCTGTGGAGTCGGTGCCTATTTTGCAGGAGTCGGGTCGTCATAAAAGGGGACCGACTACCCAAATTATATTTAATAGTTGGTTCCAGTTAGTTCGATCAGTGATTAAAGCAGCAAGAGGCATTGGGTCCGGCGTGCTGCTTCTCCCATAACTTCAGCTCTTCACTGAGGCGTGTAATTGATGAAATGGAGCAGGCAATGCCGCTGCCACAGTGGTAAAGATTCCGGCCAGGGCAAAACAATTCAGCAGAATGTGTTCACCTGGTTTCAAAGTAGGAAGATCAACCAATTCATCAAAACTGACTGTGGCTGAGGAAATTTCTTTATCCCCTTACATTGTTAGTGATGTTGCCCCTGTGGTCACGCTTTGCCCCAAAGTTAGTGTAGAGAGGACGTTCTCTAGCTGGAAATATTAAGATCAGATGTCGAGGTCATGTAAGCAGGCTCTGGATGGAGGCACACAATACTATTTCTCTGAACAAATTCAGAGACTCCACAAATGTTCTGCAGTGTTTGCATATTTACAATTTTTTTGTGTCCTAAAGTCTTATCCAATATTATATTTTACACTGAAAGCAAAAGGGTAAAAATGTTTGAAACTTGTGATTTCAGGCTCCATATCTCAACATCCAGTAAGCTGTGTACATGAAGCTACTGTAAATTTTATAGACAATCAATCTTACCTATCTACCTAAAATTTGACATTGCAACTATTTAGCATTGCTTAGTTAGTTTTTGCTCCTAAAAAATCAAAAATGTAAATTTTTATTTATTTTGTTAGTATTTGGGAAAATCCACTTTAGGTTTTCAATTACTGAATCCTTTCTGGGGTCTACTGAATCAGATTCAAGCTAGGTCTTGCCAAAATCTGATCCCAGGTCTCTTCTTCACATTCCCAATGTTGGGGGCAGACTGGACTTTGATACAATTAAAGCTTTTTTCTTCACCTCTCCCCCACAATGTTCAAAAGATCAAAACATTTGTTATCCTTTTGATTTGTCAGTGTTGTATACCTAAATTAGCTTGATTATTGTATCATACATGGTGATAAACAGACGGGATTGTGGGGCGACCATTTTTACTACAGTAATATGTTATCACTTAAACATGCGCCGTGTATGAGGGAGTCAGAGTCGGAGGTTTGGGGAAATTGAGGAGTCGGAGTCGGGGCCTTGGCTTGCCGGTCTCCACAGTCCTGGCTTCTAGCAATTAAAATCATTTTTTGCAGCATTTTATAATGATAAATAGCTCTTTACAGTTACAGTAATTGCCTTTTAAAGCTGCATACAGGGACAGTACCAAGAGTTACAAATATCGAAATTACATATGACTCACGCTTAAGAACGGAGACATTGTTGGGGTGATTTAGTACAAATGTCAAAGCATGAGTTATGCCAAATTGAAATGTAGCCCCAGGCTCTGTAACGCTCCGAACGCAGACTCTTCTTACGGATTTGACTGGAAGAAGGAAAACTCCGCTAAAAGTTTGCACATATATCTGAACTTATACAACCTGCCATTTTCCACTTGATTGCTGCACCGTGGCGAGTCACTACAATTGTTAATCTAGGATGTTTTGCCTGTAAATAATTAATTATACAATTTCATGAATTCAAGACGCAATGCGCTGTGGATTTACTGAAGCCATTTTATAGAAATAAAAATCCTCCCATCGAGTCCCCACATCTATAATCTTGCATATCAGTATTATTCCTTGAGGGACACGAAAGTGGCGGAAACTCGCAAACAATGTTACAGGGATATTAACACTTCCATTTAAACTACTTCTAAATTAAGAACAACTTTTTAGTTACATTTGCATACAAGTTCAACTTAAAGGGGGTTTTCCCTCATCATGCATTTCACAGAGACACCAGTTTAAGCTCGCGTCCCCCTGTTGGGCTGTATGTTCTATAGCAGTGATTGAAAATCAGCTCTGCTTTCCAAGCTTTTTTTTCAGTGTTTCCCCGTGCCTTATAAAGACAGGATAACTTTATTATGTGGGTCATAAATTAAAAGATTAAATTTTATATAGTTTATGTTTTACTACTTTTAACAAAAAATGATTTTAAAAAAAAATGCATTTTTAGGTCGTGGTTCATACCAAAACTGTAAGGGACCCCGTTAAGCTTGTTTTTTGCGGGTTTATTTGATTGTTTATTGGTCCCCATGGGGGGTGCTAGACATTTTTTTTAAGGGGTTTTTGGAGGTGTTTTGACAAAACACACAACCTGTAGTTTTTTTTTATTTTTTTACAGAATAACCATGCGGTTAAATAACATGCTAGTTTCTCAGCATCGATCATTAGGGATGTTCACACGAAAAATTTTTAAAAGATCCATTTTTTGGCCCAAAAACGGACCCAAAAAATGTACTAAATGTCATGTGATTTACAATGAAAAACACCATCCCCGTGTTTACTTGGTCTTTTCCCAATGCTTTTTTCGGGCCCGTTTAAGAACTGACTGTCAATTCTACTTGCTTTTTAGCAAGTAAAACCCACATAGGAGACAATGGGTTGCGCTTTTGGGCCTGAAAAACAGACCCAAAAAGCGCAACCATTTTTTGGGTACTTTTTGGATGCGCCGGGGAATATACCACGACTTGCAAGATCTCCATGACCCCCTACTTAAAATTTGCAGGAACCCCTCCCAACCGCCCATGACGTATTACACAAAGTCGGAAAGGGGTTTTAAAGACCAGATAAGACTGGGCAAAAGGTGTTTTGGTCGTACCCTTTTGCTGCTTTTTATATTTTTTGAGGGGGAAATTTAAAATTACTTTTGAGTCCCTTTTTAGGTCTAGGTTATGCTTCTACGCTTATCAGGGCTTTGGGATATTTCCATATAATACTTTCATTATTTAAAAAAGGGTCTTAAAAAAAACCCAAAAACTTTTTTTTTACACTACAAACGCGGTTTTTGAAGATATTACTGTTTACACGGGGTTAATTTTTTTAGCCACATTTTTTTTGTAGGTGTGTTAAAAAAAAAAAAACTTCAAAGTACACAACCACAAAGCAACTTAGACTGAATTTTACTTCATTTTCGGTTTATTTTTTCCTTTTTAAAAAGCTTATGACCTTATATGTAGAAACGTCTGCGGGGGCGGTCTTTGTTGTGGGCAAACACTCAGATCAGTCCATTTCATATAGTGTTTTTGGAAAAACAAATCGGAGCTCGGAGGGTTTTGGATTGTTCCAAAAAGCAGTCACCTGTAGTCTTGTCTCCAGCCACACCTCCAACAGTGATCTGTTTGGAAGACACTCCAACAACGCCCTTTAAGGCAAACGGGAAAAAAAGATTCAGAGCTGTCTGACTGACTTAGTGGCAATGCTTTTGTCATAGGGGGACCCCCATTCTACAAATCAATGACCCAACAATGGTGGGGGATGCTGTGCGCTTTACCACCTGGGGTTGTTCACAGGGCGTTTTTGAATCCGTAAAAACTTAAAAAACCTCGTCGCTTTTTTTTTTTGCCCTGCTATTAACTGTATGGATGAAAACTGTTTTGAAAACCTTGTGCCAAACCTCGCCCAAAACCGTCGAGATAGCATCCAAAACCTTTTCTAAAGCATTTTTTCAGGCGGGGTTTTGATGCCGTTTTGGGGGCTGAAAATCACGTCAAAAACCATGTAACATTTTCATACAGGCCCCCGTAAAAAGGGAGACTTTAAAAATTAATTATTTTTTTGGTGTTTTACAACCATAGTGGATTTTAAAGGGGGTTCCCTTTTGTACGGTTTGATAAAAAACCAAAAATTTGTAAGTTCAAGAAAGGGGGGGAAAAAATTTGGTTAAAGGGGGGGGGAGATTAACATTTTTAATTACCGTATTTTTCGGACTATAAGGCGCCATAAAAGCCAAGATTTCTCAGAAAACGAAAGTGGCCCTTTTAGCCCGGGGCCCTTATATATGAACAATTCTTCATTTCAGTTTTTAGTCTTTTTTTCGAAAAAGAATTTTCAGCTAATTTAGTGACACTGATTTGGGAAAGATTTACAACTGATTTTTCAATGTAATACGTCCGAAATCATTACAAATCAGTTCAAATCAGTTGCAAATAAGTGCCCCTGGCGCGTATTTCGCGCCGGGGGTTTACAACCCATTTTTTACAGGTGGGGGATTCCGTCGCGAAATAAGGCACAAAAAGTGGGAGGACCATTTTAAATCCGGCCGTATTGCAGCTGCAATCCGGGCGGGAATACGGCGAAAAAAAAGAAGAAATGGGCCCGTACGGTACCATAGTCAAAGCTCACTACGGCGGTGAACGTACACTCTTTGCAGGATATCTGTGTTTCAACATTGTCTTGCATTCAATACCGTACTGTTTCAGTTTTTTTACCCACTACCCCAAAAATGCCTCCTGTTAAGAGACATGCTTTGATGCTGATTTTAAGCTTAAAGCTATAAGCGCAGTGACATGGAAAATTGAGCAGCTGCCGAGAATTTAACTTTTAAAGAAACAATGGTGCGAAGTGGAGGAAACAAGAAAAATGCCTGCGCAGGGAAAGAAAACCAACTGAGTTTCGAGGAAACAAAGCAAGGGGCCACTTGGGGAAAAAATAGAACATTTTGGGTTTTTTGAACAGGAAACGCAGCTAAACGTCCCACTTCTCTATTTTCCAAAGCCACAGCATTTGCAGCGAACTGGAGATCAAGGGTTTTAAGGTGCCTTCATGGGGCTTTTGTTTCATGAAAAGGCGTAATCTCTCCATCCCACCAAACTACTGTTTCCGATGCCAAAGGGTTAGAAAAGAAGCTGGGCCCTTTTTCCCCACCTACTGAGAGCCAAGATAAGTGAAAAAATATCCAGCCAGAAACATCACTAAATGGATGAGGTCCCCTCACTTCTGATATCCCGTACAACATACTGTTAGAAAAAAGGGGGGCCTACGGTTCTAACTTTCCACGGGCATGAGAAGTCCTCTTCACTGTGGTTCTTGCCTGTCGGCTAATGGCCAAAACTACCACCCAGGTCATTTTTAAAAGGGAAAATTTGCCCAAAGAACAGTTTTTTCCCCTGGTGTATCATCAGGCAACCCAAAGGGCTGGATGGGCGAGGAGAAGATTAGTGAGTGCTGAGGAGGGCTATGTCAAAAGACCCGGGTGGATTTTTTTCACCAAACCCATCCCTATTGGCTGTGACTCCGCGTCCCTTTGACCCATACTGTCAAAGCCAATGAAGAAAAAAAATTCACTGCTTTCTGTCATTCCGGGGGGATTTAACCAAAAACTCCCGCCGCTAGATATTGGTTCAACAGGGGATTTAAGGTTTAAATTGCGAGCTCATGGGGGAATGGATGACAAAGGTGACCACACATTCACCAAAAAAAGGGAGCAACGCCCGGCCCGTTTTGCCACTATGTGCAATGGCTGGTGCCTGGGAAAGGTATCAGCTCCAGTATCACCGAGCTTTCAAGAAGGCTGGAATCATCACTGAAGAGCTAAGCACAGCAACGGACTGACTCAGATAATGAAGGGGGGCCCAAAGCTTGATGCAGAAAACGTGCAACGTTTAACTCGAATGAAAATGAAGAATTTGATGGATTTGTGGGGGATGAAAGAACTGAAAAAGTACTTAAGTGTATTTTTTTTGTTACAACTTTACAAGTTGAGAGTTATTTGAAAGTGTTGAATAAATTTGGCTTTCGCTCTGAACTTTTTTCATTTAAAGCGCCGCGCCTTATGTCCGGTCGCCTTATATATGAAAGGCCTCAAAATTTTTGCGCCTTTAGTCCCTGCGCCTTATAGTCCGAAAAAAAACGGTACTTCCTTACGAATGCAACTTGGAAGCCATAAAAACAAGAATTTATCAACCCAAAAAAAAAGTGAAACCTAAAAGAGTTTTCACCTAATACTAAATTGCCATCAGACTACACAAATTTTTTATATTATTTAGGGTTTAGTTTCTAAGCTTTTTTTTTTTTTTTAAATCAACTGTTCCTGCTCCCCAGGCAGGCTATTCCACAAATTTAGTTTTTTCTCTTCTGAATAAATCCTTTTATCTTTTAAAGAAGGGAATGTACCCCCTTTTCTTTTAGGGGGAAACATGAAAAAACTTTTCCCCCTACTTTTTTTAGGGGCCATTTTTTAATATGTCTCCTGTAGCCCTCTTTCCTCAAGACAAAATGGGTTTAATTCTTTTTAAATTCTCCCATAACGAAGAGATCCATTCCTTTTTGAGTTTGTTGTTCATCTTTGCACTTCTCCACTTTTTATAATGGGGCCTAGAACGAAAAGCATATTCCAACTGAAATCGCACCCAAAGCTTTTTAAACCGTATAGTGTTAATAGAATCCCGTCCCCAGAGTCCATGCCTGCAATTTT
>JAODAL010030445.1:0-49967 GCA_025379985.1 Phyllomedusa bahiana
AAAAAATAATATGCTGTATCTCACAGCAACATGACCTAAAAAACCATTGACAATGCGAAAACTTCTTAAGATAAAGTGAGAAATGGAATACGGTGTTTGTCATGAAACCTGCTGTTTTTACATTTCCCTCACAGCAAAACAGCAAAATTGAATTTTGGGAAAAGAGAATAAAAATTGCAGTAAGAAATTGATCAATTTTAAAAAAAATTTTTCAAGAGGGACCATTTCTGTTTGAAAGGAATGTAAAGTAGACCGGCAAATAATCGGTGACCTCGGCAATTGGGGCACAACATCATCAGAGATCCATGCCTGATTCATCTTGATGAAAGTCAAACGATCCAATTATCTGTGGAAAGCCGGATGCGTTTGTCTGTAATGACTCCTCCAGCTGTGCTGAAGGCCCGCTCAGATATGACGCTGGCTGCTTGGGCAGGACAACACCTCTATGGCGTGACGAGCCAGCTGGGCCATTCGTCCATTTTGGATACCCAGAAGTCTTATTGGGTCCGGAACACATACAAAAACATCGGGTGTTGAGAGCCAGATAGTCGTGCACCATGATCTTAAGCTGATCTCTGTGTGTTGGATGTGTGCCCTGCATTGCATGCGTTGGTGAGGTGGTAAACAAAGATTGCCAGAGGTCACCCATTAAGGCTTCTGCCACCTTGGCTGCTGCTGCCGCTACGCCTACTTGGCACTCTAATGCTGTCACGGTCGCTGATGTTGTTCCACCGTGACATTTGGGGAACGTGAAGCAGAGCAACAGATGTCTCCAGTTGATCAATCAGCAAGGTCTCCATTTCCTGCATTTTACCCCTCTATTTGGGTGGGTGGAAGGAAAGTGCTGAGTTTTGTTTTGTACGGGGATCCAGGAGGGTGGCCACCAGTAACTGTTGTTCATTTTGATGGCCTTAATGCGAGGATCATGTTTGGAGGAAAAGGGGGCATCCAAGCACTCATGTGAGAGATGGAGCCTTGATTTCCCAAACCTCTGGGTCGAGGGGCCTAGCAAACTGATCTTCCTCATCTTCCTCCTCGCCTCAAATTCGCGCCAACCTCTTTCCAAGGCAGGGACGTCGGTAACATCGGTGTCTAAGAATACACCTCCTCCTCCTCCGCTGCCTCCGGCACAGCTTCAACACAGGCCTGACTTGCCTTAGATGATGCACCCTCTGAGAGCTTGATGCGCCCAACCTTGCACTAGCTCTGGACCCCGAACCACTGCTAATGAAGACCGATGAAATTGTGGAAACTGTCGGGCCTCTGTGGATATGACGTAGAGGAAAGCTCCTGTCCGCCTCTTTGTCCCGACTCTCCTCCTCCGTCACTGGCGGACCTGTTGTTTCAGAGTGTCCAACGATCGTTCCAGAACCTTAAGAACACCACAATGCTCAGGCTGACAACCGGTATTGTCCGCACCTGACCATTTTGGTGGCTTCTCAAAACTACTGGCAAGGATGGTGCAGTGAGCTCTTTACCGCTGCCTCCACACACGGTGGCTCCACACCCGAGTCCGCACCGCCGCTTGTCAGGCCCATGTGTCCACTCATAACAGCGTAATGGCATTGGCGCTGCTGCCACAATCGCTGGAGCATGAGGAGGGTGGAATTCCAGCTTGTTGCCACGTCAACAATGAGTCGGGGATGACGGGGAGGCCGAGCTGAAGACGCTTGCAACGCTAGCCAGGCGGGACGAAGCAGGTGCAACAGGCAGAAGTGCTGAACTTAGACTTCGAGCCTTCCTCTCATGCAGTCAGACGACGGGTAGCTCTTTAGAAATTTCTGGACGACAATGGTTCATGACATGTGCCAGGCAAGGGATTTGCTCGCGCCCTACCGAACTTAAGGGCGGCCAGCAGATTCGCCCATTATCCGCACACCATCTTGCCTGGCACAAGTACTATGTTCAACCCATCCAAGCGCTTCGGTCTCGTTGCGGAGATCCGTCCACAGCTCCTGCCGTGTGTGGACGGTCCTCCAAGACAGATTAATTTCAACACGGCCTGGATTCTCCTGGGCAGCGTAGGAGTGGGGCTAGTCGCGCGGCGCGGGGGGGGGGGGGGGGGGGGAAAGGACCTTGGGTGGTGGGGTGGGGGGGGTAAAGGGTGGATAGGGCGCCTTGCACCAGTGGGGGGCGCCGGTGCGGTTTTGGAGAGAGGCTCGTGCGGCTCGTGGCGAGAGAGAGCCACCGTCACCCCCAGGGAACATCCACCCAGCTCACCCAGTGAGCTGTCACAGAGATATACCGGCCTTGGCCGTGCTACTATAGTCCATGTGTCCGTGGTGAGATGGACTTTTCCGAACAGACTGCAGACAACTCGCTTGAAGTTTTAGATGACACACAGGGCTGGCAGGGCAGGGACGGCTTTCTCCTGGCAAAGAAATGCCTGCGTCAGGCATCTGGTATTGGGGGCAGGCAAGGGCTTACTGGCGTGAACCCATCTGTGTCCACAGACGGAAAGGCAACAGTTCCATGGCCAAAAAGCCTGGCAATTGCCGACATTCAGCTTTTGGCTTGGGATGGTTTTGGTTAAAGTGTTTCATTCTGCTCCCAAACCTGGAAGACCAGAAGGCTGGCTTACTAGACTGTCCTTCTGTACGGCGTGCAGGTCAGTCAAACTGGCGGAGAGGAGAAGGGGTTGGATGGGTCCTCTGGTGGTGCTGGTTGGTACTCGGTCGAACGGTGGAGCTGAAGCGGAGGCTGATCCCTGATCATGACACTGAGAGACATGGGCAGCTGAGGAACGTCTTGGTGTGGCGGAAGGAGGCTGAGACAGAGGGTGTGACAGTGGTTTGGAGGCCCGGCGTCGTCTGGCCTTTTTTGGCCAGTGTTTGCTTCCATTCAATTCCGTGCATTCGCTGCATTAACCAATACATTTGGTGGTGGTTAACCTCCTAAGGTTCTTGCCTCTACTTATGCGTTACTGCAAAGGCAAACAGTATGACATCGCTGGTGTGAAAATCAGAGGCTTGCTCAAAGAAGGGCCCAGGCTTGAGAGGTCCTGGACTTTGTTGACGGCGATAAGCGAGGAGCGGGTTTGCGCTGACGAGGCAGTCGGAATCATCTCAGCAGCGGACTTCTGCGACCGCACGCCTCTCTCCCTTTTTGAGGCGGAACCCTACTGACACGACCCCATCGTCTTCCTCCCGGCCAGTGATGAAGCGCTCGCAAGCAAATTTCTGCTGAAAAGACCACGTTGGATCCGCAATGTCGTCATCATTCATCATCAACACATGACTTGGGTCGACCCTGACATTCTGCACCAGGAGCTGTGGGCTACAAGCAAGAGACCTCGCAAGGCGTTGGCCGACCGCGCCGGGATATTTGCCGATTGTCCGGCTTTCTTCTCCTCCTCGGATGGCATTAGAAACTGGCGTAGAGCCGAGAAAATCACCTCTTTGGCCTCTGATCTTAACTTGCTACTGACCCCAACCGCATTTTGTCCATCAAAGAGGTCATCCCAAAAAGTCGGATTAACCACAGTGGAGGGTACACAGGTTGGACATTTGGGCTGCTTCATGTGGACGGATGCCTGGTGGGGATGCTGAATGACGGACATTTGTTGTGCCGGACAGGGGAGACGAGAGCTTAAAGACTGCTGGATCAGGTTGCATTAACCACTGAAGGACAGATTGGCGTCTGCTGTAACGTTACTGAGATTCACAGGGCCCTGACCCATGCGATGACAGGCCTGACGGTTCCCTGCAAACAGATGATCCCTCTCGCATGCGTGTGTTGCCAGCCACTGGAAGGAGCACCTCTCTCTCGTACCTCTACCCTCCACATGTCCTACTCCCACACTTTTGCTCGCTTACCACCATGAATTTCCCCTCCATGTTACAAAATATACAAATTTGAGAAGGGTATGGAAAGTTTTTTTGGGAAAAACCTCTTATTAAAAGACGGCAAATCACAGCAATTCACAAATCCTCAAATCAAAACAAAAATTGCTGGATTCAAATATAACTGCAAAGTAGAGACTAATCAACAAAGCTGGCCTGCGCCAAAGTGAAAAAACACGAATATGTAAAGTATCGGATACTAAAAGGTTATATTTTGGCACCTATCAATTCAACACTGTGGTAACTACACAATTGCTGGCATTCCAAATTTAACTGATAAAGGTGGCTCTATCACCAAATCGAGACTTGGCAAAAGTGCAAAAAACACGTATCTGTAATGTATTCTGATAATAAAAGGTATTTTATTGACACCTATCAATTCACCTGTTGGTGTGACTACAAAATTGTAGTAAATCAAATTTAACTGCAAAAGTAGATCTATCAACAAATCTTGGCCTCGCCAAAGTGAAAAAACACTTATCGAAATGTATTCGATAATAAAAGGTAATTTTTTTGCACCTATCAATTCACCTGTGTTGACTAAAAAATTGCAGTATCACATATAAGTGCAGGTGCCCCAATGAACAAAGCAGTATGCACCAAAGTCAAAACACTATCTGTAATGTATTTA
The DNA here is from genome assembly GCA_025379985.1 of Phyllomedusa bahiana. Lineage (NCBI taxonomy): Eukaryota > Metazoa > Chordata > Amphibia > Anura > Hylidae > Phyllomedusa > Phyllomedusa bahiana. Next base: position 4,474 of record JAODAL010030445.1, read on the forward strand.
TCGGATATAAAAAGGTATTTTTTGGCACCTATCAAATTCACTCTGTGGTAACTACAACTACACATATTGTGCTGGATTCAATTTAAACTGCAAGGTGGCTCATAACAACAAATCTGGACTTGGGCAAAAGTGCAAAAAACACGTATCTGTAATGTATTCTGATAATAAAAGGTACTTTCGCAACCTACTCAATTCACCTGTGGTGACTACAAAATTGCTGTATTCAAATTTAAACTGCAAGGTAGATCTATCACAAAGCTGGCCTGCGCCAAAGTGGAAAAAACCCATATCTGAAATTTATTCGGATAATAAAAGGTATTTTTTTTTTTGGCACCTATCAATTCACTCTGTGGTGACTGTAAAAACTTGCATCAGTATTCACATTTAAAGTGCAAGGTGCCTCAATGACAAAGCTGTAGTGGCACCAAAGTCAAAAAACACGTATCTGTAGATGTATTCGATAATAAAAGGATATTTTGGCACCTATCAATTCACCTGTGGTAACTACACATTTGCTGGATTTCAAATTTAACTGCAAAGGTGGCTCTATCAACAAATCCTGGACTGGGCAAAATGCAAAAAACACGATCTGTAATGTATTCGACATTAATAAAAGGTACTTTTTGGCACCTATCAATTCACCTGTGGTGAACTACAAAAATTGCTTTATTCAAATTTTAACTGCAAGTAGATCTATCAACAAAGCTAGGCCCTGCGCCAAAGTGAAAAAACACATATCTGAAATGTATTTCGGATAATAAAAAGGATATTTTTTGGCACCTAGTCAATTCACCAGTGGTGGAACTAAAAAATTGCAGTATTCACAATTAAGTGCAAGGGTGCCTCAATGAACACAGCTGTAGTGCGCCAAAGAAAAAAAACACTTATCTGAAATTTAATTTTTCGGATATTACATAGGTATTTTTTTGGCACCTATCAACCTGTCGTGACGCAGGATTCTCAAATTTAAAGTACAAGGTGGGATATAACAACAAAAGTGGAATGGGCAAAATTGAAAATGAACACCTATCTGAACATGTATAAGATAATAAAAGTGGAGTTTTGCATCTAACAAAGAGACCTGCAGTTACTAGAAAAGAATGTGTATCCTATAAGTCAGACTGCCCAATAGGAAATATTTCAATAGAAAACTGTTAATAATAAAGCTCTTGCAATGTCTACACTAAGTCTTGGTGAACTTTATCCAGTATTCTCTACCTAACTATATAAAATCTTCCAATCTCTAATCTAACTAAATTGTTAGGATCACAGCTAATATAGGGGTTTCTCTGTGAAAAAAATAAATAATTTCGCTGAGCTGTTTTGGACACAAGCATAGCGCCCGTCCTTCTGCACTGAGACGCTGTGAGACACTGAGTCTGAACAGAAACGCTGTTCTATGTAAAACTAGTCATTTGATTTTCCAGCCAATCGCAACCATACACATCCCCAGTCATGACGTCGCACACATACGCTCTATCTGTACTCTGATTTGCTGGGCCGCCAAAAATTTGACAGAAGGCGCCGAAAAATGCGCGATCTTAATAGAATGATGCACCGATTTTTAAACCTAAATTATCGCATGATCTAAAAATCCGATCACCATAAAAACTGTGCCGATTTCAACTTTGTCGATAATAATCGCTCAACACTAGTCATGGAACTACCAAATCTTTAATTGAGTTACTTGTATTCCTACATTTCCCTGAGGGAAATTCATAACAAGTTACAAAACAGCATATCTTCTGCTGGCTTATCCAAATACCTCATATGTTTCTTAGAACAACAGCTACAGACTGAAACTTTTTTGGCGTTAGTAAAGTTATCTTGCTTGTGACGCTAAAAATAATTTATTTTTTACGAATTTTGATGCTAGCATCCTTTTTTTAACCGATTTTTTTGCGACAAATTCCTTTTTTTGGATGATTTTGGTGCTAATAAAGTTCTCTCTTGTGACACTAAAAATACTATTTTTATGGATTTTGGTGCTAGCATCCATTTTTTAAAAAGAATTTTGGCTCTAAAATTCTTTTCTTGGAAGATTTTGGTGCTAATAAAGTTCTCACTTCTTACGCAAAAAAATACAGTTTTTTGGCGCTATAATCGTTATCTCACTTTTGTTGCTAAAACACGTTTTTTACAGATTTTGGGGATATTAAAGTTATCTTGCTTTTGTTGCTAAAAATAAGTTTTTTTATGGATTTTGTCGCTAAAATACCTAATAAATTAATCTTGCTATTTTCAGCAAAAATACACTTCTTTAAGGGAAAAAACTTCTTTTTAGCGACAAAAGCAAGATAACTTTAATAGTGCCAACATTTGTAAAAAAAAAAACGTATTTAACGGCAAAATCGATAAAAAATGTATTTTTAGCGACAAAAGCGAGATAAATTTAGTAGCAGCAAAATCCATTAAAAAAGTATTGTAGCGTCAAAATCCGTTAAAACGTATTTTAGAGCCAAAATACGTAAAAAAATTGGATTTTTGTACTTACCGTAAAAATTTTCATTGGGGGACACAGCCCCTTGGATATAGGCCCTTGCCCTAGGAGGCGGACACTAGGCGGACCTAACGTGTTGGGCCCGCCCCGGTGGCCTATATCCTTCCTGCTGACGTCATCAGTTGGTACAAAAGCCGAGGCCGAGAGGAGGAACAAAAGAGAAACCTAATTCCATGGAGACAAAACGAGGCAGGGAACTGTGTCCCCCAATGAATCGGACGAAAAAATTATTTTATGGTAAGTACAAAAATCCAATTTTCTCGCCAATATCATTAGGAGATACAGCACCTTGGTATGTCCAAGAGCAGCCCCAGAGGGTGGGCAACTAAAAAACTTCATCAGCAGTGACAAGCATAAACCGAAGACCGGACAAAGTCGGGCGAGGCCCCGGGGCCTTTGAAACCCCAAACTTTGATGCCGAACCTCCCAGGCGGCCCCAACTGCTCGTGTGGAGTGACCTGAAACGGACGGGGTTCCCCCCTAGACCAATAAACTTCTGGAATTGCAGACTGGACCCCACTGGCAATGGTGGCCTCCGAGACCCCCGAGGATGAGAGGGCGAGGGTAAAGAAGAGGGCAGAACTATGTCCTCAATGATATGAAATGATGAAACCACTGTAAGGAGACATGAAGAAACAAGATACCGAACAACTTTGTCCTTATGCAGACCCCAGTATAGGGACTAGAATGATAGAGCCGCCAATTCAGACATTTGGCGGATGTAAGTGATGGCCATCAGGAGGCCACCTTCCATGAAAGTAAATGTAGGGAAATTCCCAGTAGTGGCCCAAAAGGTGAAGACTGCATGACCTTCAAAACAAGATTTGAATCCCACGGTTCAATAGGCCTATAAACCGGAGGGATGGAACGCGCGACCCCATGCAAAAAGGTCTTAACCTGTGAGCGGGGGGCCAGCTTGGCTGAACAAAATCGAGAGAACCGAAATCTGACCTCTCAGGGAGGACGGGCCGAGTCGAGCTCCACGCCTCTGTAGAAAAGATGGCACCCTTGGAGTAGAACATACCAAGGGATGAAATTTCTGGAATTCAGCTCAGGCAAAAAAGGCCTTCTGGGTACGGCAATAGATCCGGGTGGATTCAGGCCCACGTACTCGAATCATGGTCTGGATAATGGAACCCGACAAACCTCGAGATTTTAAGATTGCAGTTTCAACAGCCACGCCGTGAAAATGCAGCTGTGGTACAGTGGGGTGGAGCAGAGGACCCTGCGAAAGAAGGTCTGGGTGTAAAGGAGGAGGTCAGGGAGCGCTCGCCAATAGGGCGACGAGACCCGTGTACCAAGACCTGTGGCCCCAAACCAAGGGGACGAGAAAGGCTGGTATCCTCTCAGACATGAGGCACTTGTGCCCTTGAGGAAGAAGAGGCCAGGGTGGAAAGAGGTAGATCAGAGCAAAACTGACCCCAAGACAGGACCAGCACGTCTATTGTTAGTGCCAGGGGATTCCCGGCCCTAGCCATATAACTCGGGAGCTGGAGATTGAGGCGAGATGCAACCAGATCGACGTCTAGCGTACCCCACTTCTAGCAAAGAAGGCGAAGAACCTCCCGTAGATGAGCCCACTCACCAGAACCGACCATTACCCAACTGAAATGATCAGCCAATCGGGTTTCCACCCCTGGAATGAAAATTGCTGACAAGAGTAGTACCGATGCTGTGCCCAGCGAGCGGTGTTGTCAGATCGAATACGAACTGGATGCCCCCGGATAAGAGTGGGCCAAATGAAAGAGTGCTAGGAAAATAGCTCGGAGTTCCAGCAGATTGATCTTACGACTGGATTCCCCGAGGGACCAGAGACCCTGAGTCGCCCATGAGCCCCACCCCGAAACGCTGGTGTCTGTGGTGATTATCAGCCATTGTGGGGACAGACACAACCTCCCTTGACGTAATGCCGGGGAGGCTAGCCACCAGCCAAGGTCGAGTCGAACCTGGGGTGGCAGGCGAACCGTTGTGTCCAAGGACATTGGAGACCCATCTCACCGAGACAGGAACTGTACCTTGAAGGCGGTCCGCAACCTACCGAAAACCCGCATGCAATTGCGAAGAGTATACAGGGTGCGATTCAGAAGTAGAGAAACGTCTGAACGTAAGTGCTGGACCTTCCTGGATGGAAGAATCACTCTGGACACCTGAGTGTCAACGAATCATCCCCCGAAATTCCATCCTTTATGATGGAATCAGACAGGGATTGCCGAAATTAACTATCTAGCCGAAGTGCACTAGATATGATCCTGATGATGACCAGGCAGGCGCATCGAGATGGAACCTTCACTATAAGTTCAATCAGACAAGGAACCAAGCCCCTGATGTGAAGGATCGCCATTAGGGGCACCAGGACCTATATGAAGACCCCTGGTGCAGTTGCAAGCCAAACGGAATCTGGACGAATAAGCAACCCGGGTCTCTATTAAAAAGACAGAAATAAAATTCTTTTCCCCCGCTCCAGAGAGATTTCCACTACCGGGAGCGACTCCAAAGTGGAAACGGGACCCTCACATATGCCGGTTGAGCTCCTTGAGGTCCAACATCGCCCTACTGAGCTGCCCTTCATGGGGGATCATAAAAAGGTTTGAATAAAAACCCTGAAAAATGCTCGGACTCGGAGACATTCATAATCACTCCTTGAAGGAGGAGGGTGCGGATTTCCAGAAAAACACTGATGCCCGAGCCAGATACGCAGGTGAGGAGGGAAAGCTGAAACCATGCTGGGGGAGCTGAATGAAGTGAATCCTGTATCTTGAAGTGGCTACCTCGCAAACCCAGGCATTGTCGACCTGAACCTGCCAGATGCCCCCCCCCACCTCCGAGACAGATTTTCGGGTGGGGGCAAGCCCTCATACGAAGTGTGACTTGGGGGAAGGACGCTTGAGTGTTCTGCAAGACCGCCAGGATGATGCCGGTCTGGCTGAGGAGCACTTGGCCCCATGGAGCGAGGAATTGTCCCCGCTGCCGGCCTGTAAAAAAAAAAAAACAGGGTTGAAACTGTGTGTGCTTTTTGAGTTAATGACGCCGCGCCGGCTGGCTCTGAGGGGGGAGAATACTATGACCCCCTGTGGCCTGTGAAATAAAGTTGACGACACGCTTCCCAAAAACACTTACCGCCAGAGAACAGAAGCGCAACCAATAACTCCTTGGAGGCTGCATCCACTGCCAAAATTCTAGCCACAGGGAACGGCGAACGGCCACTGCATGGGCCGACGCTCTAGCCACTGAACGGGTTGACACAAGTGAAGTCTCACTGGAACTTCGAGGCCGCTGAAAGCTGGGAAGCGAGTTTCCACAACTCCTTCGTGGAAGCTGCAGCTGACAGCCGTTGCTGTAGATGCCTTGACCAGACCATGCAAGCTTTGCTGACCTGAGAAGAAGCAAATGCAGGTCGCAGGGCTGCACCGGCTGCCACCAAGACGGACTTACAAAAAAACCCTGAAGACGCCTGTCTGTGCTGTCACCAAGGACTGCCACATCTGAGACCGGGAAGGCCGTAGGCTACGTGAGCCGGAAGGCTAGGGCGTCCCCTGATGAGACCACCGACCAATATGACTCTGATTCTTCAGAAAAGGGACAAAGAGTATTAAGCCCTTTGATAGGAAGCAAACACTTGACAGGATGTTTCCACTCCCTGGCAACCAGTTCACGAACACCAGGTGTGCAGGGAACACCAAACGCTGCCGCCTGCTGCATTTAAAGAACACCTCCTCCTGGGAGGCTGAGACATCCTCATCCCTGGAGTCTCTGAGAGCCTGCATAAGGGCTTGGACCGCTGCTGCCATACCATCAACCCTGTCTGGCCCAAAGCCAGAGACAGGGGAGCCTCCAGAAGAGTCCGTATCTAGGCCTGGAGTTTTCACATCCGTCCCTAATAGCCCGGCTAAAGGCTTGGACTGCTGCTGCCGTATCATCATCTCTGTCTGGCTCGGTCAGAATCAGAGTCCCCACTTGAAGAAGCCGTATTCAGGCATGGAGCTTCTATCTCCGACCGATGTCTGATTGGAGAGAGCTCGGTGAGAACTCTAACCCTCTTACACAAACTCTCCGTATGGGCTGCGCCAGGCACTGGACCCTGGGAGGTGCGAGGCTGGGCAGCAAGCAGAAACAGCAAGCGCTATATGGCTGAAACCATAACCTGGGGCACCCTGGACAGGTTTCCCACTTGGCCCATTATGGGGCCACGGACTCCTGACAGGAGGTCGGGCCCCGCGGCGGTCGGCTGAGGAGCAGCGCAAAGGACACAAAGTGTACTGGGGCTGGCCAACAAGAATTTCCTGTGGTAACAGGTGCAGGCGAAGCAAGTCCCCACTGTTTTGGCTGCGGGCAGTTTTAACCCCTCATCCTTGAAAGAGATATGGCTGCAAAGCATGCGGGGCAGGGATAGATGGCCCACAGAAAGACAACCTACCAACCCAAGGAGCTGCGTCCTCCATGGAAGCCAGGAGATGCAGCAAGCAGCCAGGACTCCGAACGCCAGGAAAAAAAATTTTGATTAGGCTCCGCCCCCAACACAGGCCCGGGCCGCTGGAGGTCCTGCCCCATCCTGAGAGGGGCCGGACCCGGAACAGAACAGGCCCAGGAGAGGGCGTGGCCCAGTCGCGGCCTAGGCAGGGCCTAGGGCTCCAGAAGCTGGGGACCAAATTTGAACTTGCGGCCCACGCATGGTCCGTGGCTTGGGCGGGTGGAACAGCCTCGGAACACCGCCAAAGTGGGTAAGGGGATTCCACAGCCCCTGGGAAGAACATGCTTCTAGTCCGCCCAGCCAATACATAAAAGCCGCAATGAACATGCGCAAGCGCGCAAGTTACCGTGGTGGAAAACGCCTCGGTTGAACCTACAGGGTAGCTAAGAAAAAACTGGCGCAGCAGGCCAAACACTGGAGTATGGCTAAGCTTGGGAGGTGTAGCTCCCTACCCACGGGGAAGCACCAGACCGAGGAAAAAACCATCAACGGGGAGCCGCAGGAAAACGGAATTCCTGCGGCCCTCCAAATCATAAAAAGAAACGGAAAAAAATACCCAACCACCTCAAAGGAGGAAGTTGGATATCACCAATCCGACGTTTTGGGCGTCTCGCATCACCTTCGGACTGCACTGGAGGTGAGGCTACCGGAATCCATAAAAAGGCTGCGGACGCGGCAGGTGGGGACAGGTGAGCGGCTATAAGGAAGACCAGCCAGCTGAAAAACTGACTGGTTTCCTGACGCCCTCAAGGGGGACAACGTCACGGTACAACTACACGCTAACTGCCCTCCTGATAGCTGAGAGCCAGAGGCTTGATCACCTTTCCACAAGGTGAGAGCCAGGCGTTCGATCACCTTCCACTCAAGTGTACCTTCCACTAGTGAGAGCTGGGGTGTCAAGATCACTTCCATAGCAGTGAGAGCCTCAGGTGCTCAAATCTGTTCGGCAAAGGAACGCTCTCAAAACAACACTGCAGAGTCAAGATCAGAAGAAAAAAAAAAAAAGAACATGTAGGAGCAGCGTCTGACCTTCAGACGCGGACACTAGGCTGAAAATAGTTCAGGCTTTGCAGCAGCAGGAGGGATATAGGCCACCTCAGGGCTGGGCACCATGACATTTGGTCTGCCTAGTGTCCGCCTCTCCTAGGGCAAGGGCCTATACCCTACAGTGCTGTGTCCCCCATTGAAATATTGGCGAGATACCATATTTTTGTAGCGACAAAGTGAGATAATTTTAGTAATTATCAAATCTGTAAAAAATAGGGGGTATTTTAGTGCACATTATCCATAAAAAATGACTTTAGGGCCCTCAAAATCCATAAATAAATAATTTTTTTGAGCGACAAAGCAGAGATCATTTTATTAGCGTCAAATCCTCGTAAATGACTGTCAAGTATTACATTTAGAAATGCTTTATTGTGCTTTACATACCCAGTTCGTAGGGTGGAGTTACATCCAATGGTTAATTTATGCATACATAAATATAACGACTTTAGGAAGAAGAAAAAAACGTAGGACAAACGATGCCAGAAAAACACACATATCGCTGAAAAGGACCTTACGCATTTTTTCTTATGCTTTTACAGGCAGTGGACAAAAAAGTTTTTTTTAACATTTTTAGAATTTGGTTTTCAAGTTGTTTTCTGTCCACTGTAGTGTAGACATAGCCTAACTCATTTCTCAAAATATGACACGTTAACTACCTCTTAAAGGGATTGTCTCACTACAAAGGTTAGCTTTCACCATGTTGGGAACACTAAATAAAGCATGTTTTCCGCAAATATATTGCGTTGGTTCAGTTTTTGTTTGTAAAGGAGCTACAAGTGATTTTTTACACCTTTGTGCTGTCTCTGTCTGTGTTCCCCAAGTGACCAGAACCTGTGTACTCTCCCCTGCTGCTTGTTCTATCTGTATTGCAGAGGAGTGACATCATCACACAGTCCTGGCGGTCGCACAATCTTACAGACAGTGAGAGCTTGTTTGTTATCTGACCTTTCAGACAAAAGCTACAGGTAATTATGCCTGGTTTACTTTAACTTCAGAAGTATTCCTGGTACCTGACAGCAGGAGATTATATCTATTAGCAAGAGGTGTGAATACACAGAGTCTCATATGCTAATTACAGACTAGCTTGACCAGGCAGTGACAGAGCAAAACAGCATTATTTCATTCATGCATCCTATGAAACTTTGAGATGAGAGAACCTCTTTAATACATGACGGTGACATGTTAGCGATTCCAATGGTCACCTTTAATTTCCATAACTATTCCTATAGTTATTATATTATATGATTCCAGTGAGATATTCCATAACTTTATTGTTCATTGTTATAGTAGTACCTGCATATGCCAAGTTCTCTCTCCTGAAAATTCAGTAGTTAATGGTGGGACATGTTACATTTTCAGGATTAAGTAGCAGGAGCTCCTGTGCCTGCATGTACTCACATTATAAGCTTAAATAGGTGTTTCAGGACCTAAAAATGATTAAAAATAGTATGTGTGATTTGTTTGAACTGCATGTCATGCTACCCAGTAGATGAGTACTTCACCATGCCTTTCTCACTGTGTACACTCACTTTAGTCAAAGGTCCGTTTATGTAGAGACTTCTAGTAGTTATAAAATAGGTAGAGCTTCTGCCTTCCAGTATAGGGGTCCTACGTTCAAATCGCTGCAGGAACCAAACATGTGGATTTTTTTTCTCAATGCACATATCTGATTAAGGCTATGTTCACACGGCGTAATTGCGGGGCGTACAGTACGTCCCACAGTTACGGCGGGTGTTTGGGAGCCGTGCTGATCGGCGTGTACTCCCGCGCGACGCGGGGGTCCGACAGCCCGCTGGCCCCATAGACCGTAATACGTGACGATTACGCGCCGCGAATAAGTGATATGCCACTTATCTCCCCTGGCGTCAAATACGATCGTATTGTACGCCCGGGGAGAGGAGTCGTAATCCATAGTTCTTTATGAGAACTGTACATTACCGTAATTTTGGCCGTGTGAACATACCTTAAGATTTATTTTTTCTTTTTATTTATTAGAAACTGTTTGAATGCTTATAAGGAGGTACAGAGGATGGGAGTAGAATGACAGCACCTGGGGTTGATCACTCGCTTAGCAGTGATTGATTGTGTGTGATTACTAAGCGGGGAAGAGACTGACAGTAGCTGCCTGAGGGGAGAGGTGAAGTCCCCAGCATGTGCGGAAAGACTGAGGAGCTATTGTGCCTGGTCGTATTCTCTAGAGACCAGCTGTACACTATGAATCCCTGAGGCAGCAGCTAAAACAAAGATGGTAGAGAATTTATAATAATGATGAATGGTAAAAATGTTTATTTTTTTAATTTGCAAGCTTCCCATGTCAATTTTACTTCATGGCAAAACCCCTTTAAAGACTCCTGCCCTTTCACAATTGGGAGTTTCAGTGTAGGGAAAACAGGACATGTGACTCCAGAGTGCAATATAAAACCAAAGGAGCAAGTTTTTTTGTAGATCAGTTTCAGTATAAATTCAAATTAGAATGGAACAATGAGTAATGTGACTGACTTCCAACAAGGGCCAGCAAGCGGTGGTAGATTAGCTCAGATCAATATTTCAAAAACTGACAATCTTGTGGAAATACCAAATGTACAGTTGACTGCATAGGAAGCCAGTAAGTAGGGGGCCAACCATTACCTTAGCTTTATACTGTCTATGCATATAAAGCACTTAAAGGGGTTGTATAATTTCATTAAATGGTCTTCAGAATAAGGGGACAGTGAAAACAAACAACTTTGCAATTGGATGTCATTAGCAAAGCTGTCTTGTTTTCACAGTGTCCCTTATCTTCTGTTTCTGTAAACACAGTGTTGGTCGGATTCCTCCTCCTGTCCTGTCATTGGCTGACGGCTCTACTAATTTACATTCTGTCTGGCCCCCGGTCGGATTCACGGGGTAACGAAAATAAACAAAAATTAATTCAATGAGTTCATTTTTATTTCTTTATTTTCGTTAGCCAATAATCAATAATATGGGGCTAAGGAAAAAAAGAATTAAAAATGAACTAACTGAATTCATTTTTATTTGTTTATTTTCATTACCCCCATATTATTGTTCATTTTATATACAGATCGGTACAACTTCGTGAGTCTTATCATTTGATTTATGGCATGTACAGTTTTATTATAGATTGCATTCGAAAACCCATAAGAGCGTCGCTCGCTCTCCCATTGGCCCAAATAATCGTGCCTCTTTTAACTTAGCCAATCACAAACAGAGTTCGCTCTTCATTTCTTTTCCCCATAGAATTCTATGAGATAAGTGGCTCACCCGCTGATTGGCTAAGCAGGACGAGCACCTCTTCCCCCCAACCAATCACAGTACTAGAATATTTCCCTAATTTTTAGGACGCCCTTCTATCGCGCCCATCTTGCTCCACTCAAAATAGACGCACTACATATGATTGGTGGATTCATATCTGCCGCCTGGTCTAAACCAATCAGCTCTTTTCTGCCTTTTTTACTGTATTTTGAACTGTCCCGCCTTTTCATTTTATTGGTCAATGCTACTCCATAGGTTATAATGGTTCACTGTCGCTCCTATTCTGATTGGTTGTTTTTTGCCGACCAATGAGAAGAATTTGAAATACTGTTTTTCCCGGCAATTTTCTATATCCCAATTCCTGTTGTTGCGCCGGTGACGGTGACAAACGCGTTGTTAGGGATTTGATTGATGTATGTTTTTCGAGGGTTGTAGCTCTTTTACAAATAATATTTTACACCTAATAAAACCGATTTTTTGAATCATACTCCATGTCTCACGGAGCTGAGAGCCGAGATTTCATTGCCCCGATCTCTCCATAGACTACAATGGAACAAAGTAGCTTGCACTCTGATTGGTCGGGATAGCCAAGCCCACGCTAGCTCAACCAATCAGCTCTTTTCTGCTTTTTTACTGTATTTTGAACTGTCCCACCTTTTCATTTGATTGGTGAGTACTACTCCATAGGTTATAATGGGTCACTGTCGCTCCTATTCTGATTGGCTGGTTTATGTCGACCAATGAGAAGCGCTTACAGAATTTGAATAACTGTATTTCCCGGCAATTTTCTATATCGCAATTCCTGATGTAGCGCCGGTGACGGCGACAAACGCGTTGTTAGTGATTTGATTGAAGTATGTTTTTAGAAGGTTTTAGCTCTTTTACAGAGAAAATTTTACACCAAATAAAAACAATTTATTTATTAATACTCCATGCCACACGGAGCTGAGATTTCAGTGCCCCCATCTCTCCATAGACTACAATGGGACAAAGTAGCTCGCGCTCTGATTGGCCGGGATAGCTAAGCACCCGCTAGCTCAACCAATCAGCTCTTTTCTGCCTTTTTTACTGTATTTTGAACTGTCCCGCCTTTTCATTTGATTGGTCAATACTAGTGATGAGCCATTGAGTCAACTATCGTCATCGGATCGATAGTCGATATCATCAATTATCATGCCGATATCTAGTGATGAGCGATAACATTGACTATCGTCATCGGGTCGATAGTCGATATCGGCAATTATCAAGACGATTTCCGATAGTCGATAATAGATTATCGCCGATGACCATTAAAGTCTATGGGAGAGGAACAACACCTTCATTATTACACCCAAACAGGGCTGGAGAAGCTGGAATTAACATCCACAACAGTCAAATGGATGCGTGCTACATCTTAGGCAACACACTTAGGTTATAAAAGCCACAGAAAAAAAGTCACAGACCATTCACTATCCCTGTCTTGTACCACAGCATGACCCTTAAACCGGCATGACCCACAAATTAAAAAGTGCCGGAAGGCAGTATGATTTGAACCATCATTTAACTTGAACTGGACATTGAATATCCCTGTCCTGGAACGCAGTTGACCAAACCTGCATGACCCCAGATTAAAAAGTGTTGGAAAAAGGAGTCTTTCAATCACCATTTTAGTAGACTGGACATAGAATATTCCTGTCCTGGGCCACAGCATGAGCCCCAAACCTGCATGACCCCTAGATTAAAAAAGTGCCGTAAAAAGGAGTCTTTTAACCCCCATTTTAGTTGAACTGGACATTAACTATATCTGTCCTGTACCGCAGTATGACCATTAAACCTGTCTGACCCACAGATTAAAAAGTGCCGGAAAAAGGAGTCTTTGAACCACCATTTTTTTTAAAACAAAATCATGTTTTATTAATAGATATGCAAGAGAAGTAGCATTTGTACAAAATATAAAAAAAAAGGGCAGCAAATATATAAACACATGCAGCTTAAGGAATCATTATACAGTTATATCTCTTTGTTGGAACCATAACATGATTTTGTACAATAACTCTATAGACCACGAAACAATCATTTTTGTGGCATAGGATTATAATCGGATATCAAGAAAACTTGACTGAGATAACAACCAATCTTAAAATAAAATGAAATTCTAAAATTCTGTGTGCGTGCAACTTTCATCTTCCCTGTGGGGAAAACATACACTGCTATAGGAAGATATAGAAGCTGTCGGAACCATGGAATGACAATCTGGAGCTTAGAATGGCGCCGCCAGCGCTGATGGGCGGGAGCGTATCCCAAGGCTATCAAGAAACACCCAGGAAAAAGAAACCCAGCTAAATGCATCTAAGTTACATAGGGAATGGCCGATGCTGTATGTGGGGCATCGATCCCAGCCTGCCAAATCTTCACAAACTTGTCCGGACACCCACGGTGCAAGTAAATATATTTCTTAAAAGGAAGGGTGGCATTTACAGATTTTATCCAATCCTGTAGGTCAGGAGTATAAGAGGACATCCAGTGCCGAGCTATAGTTTTCCTGGCATTGAAAAGAAGCTCAGTAAGGCATGTGCGTATCCCCGGGGATGGGTACTCCTCCGGGTCTAACTATAATAAGCTGGTACAGCTGGTACAGGGCAGCCCATTTTATCATTCAGAAACCTGAGAATTTGCTGCCAAAAGCCCTGAACTCTAGGACAAGCCCATAATAAGTGAAAAAAGGTACCGGGGACAGAAAGACATTTTGGACAGGCATCAGGAATCTCTGGTTTGAATTTGTGTAAGCGTGTGGTGGTATAATATGCTCGGTGTAGTATGTACAATTGGGTCACTCTCTCCCCATATTTCGGGGATACCATCTTCGGGGTCTCCAAGGCTACAGCCCACTGGTCATCTGTGATGGGTCTCACGTCCCTCTCCCAAGTGCTTCTCTTCGCCTGAAAGGGGTCTCCTAACCTTTTCTTCAACAGCATCGGATAGAGAAACCGAGGGGAACCAACATATGGGGCATAGGGAACTCTTGAAGAGCAGGTTGACACCCCGTGAATTGCGTGTGAAGAGCATGTCTTAGCTGAAGATAGTGGAAAAAGTGAGTGTTAGGAAGGTCATATTCCCCGGCTAAATCCTGAAAAGTCTTGAATGTCAAGTTTTCGTATAACTGAAATAAGTATATCCCCCTTCCCCCTACACACAGAGCCCTCCAGTGTTAGGAATTCCTGCATATTATTATTGTTCCAAAGAGGGGTATATGCATCTACTCCCGTTTGATAATATAGTTCTTTCACCTGCTTCCACATTAAAAGACATTGTTTAAGGATAGAAAGGCAGTGATAGCGGTGGGTGGGCCTAAGTGGTGTTGAAAAAAGAAAATGGTAGGGGGTGAGTATACACCGGGTTCCAAGGCTTAATTAAAAGTTCCATAACCCTTAGATAGTCCATCTTCTGCCACCTAACCAGGTGAGAGAGCTGAGCTGCCCAGTAATATGTACGCAGATCAGGGAAGGAGGCTCCCCCCCGATCCCATGGGTGTTGTAGAACATGTAAGGAAAGGCGGGCCCTACCATTGTTCCAGATAAAAGAGAGTAGAATAGAGTTTAAAGCCCTAAATATGGAGGAATTGAGATACATTGGAGACTGGATAAGGACGTACAGGATTTTGGGAAAAAGGATCATCTTCACTAAGCTAATCCTGGCCATAAATGGCAGTGGCAACCTGCTCCACCCCTGGATCCTATTGCGAAGATAGACCAATAGCGGGCCAATATTCAAGTCATAAAATTCCGGTAGGGATCTAGATATAGTAACTCCCAGATAGGTAAATTGAGATGACCACTGCAATGGTAGGGTAGAGGTTTGCTGCGGAGGGGCGAAAGAGACTAAGGGCATCAAATGGGACTTGTCAATGTTAATTTGCAGCCCAGAGTATTGACCGAATATATTAACAACTTCTAAGGCTCTTGGAAGTGAGGTCTCCACATCCCGTAAATACAGCAATGCATCATCTGCGTATAGACTGATTTTCTCGTGTAAGGAATCCATCTCAACCCAGTAATGTTCGGGTCTGCTCGTATCCGGGCTGCTAAAGGCTCAATGGCCATAGCAAACAGAAGTGGCGATAGGGGACACCCCTGTCTGGTACCCCTTCGCAGAGATAGCGAGTCTAAGATAAGGCCGTTCACCCTGACCTTGGCGACAGGTTGGTAATATAGAAGCTTGACCCAGGAGATAAAGGACGGACCAAATCCAAAACGCTGAAGAACCAGCCACAAGTAGTTCCATTCCACAGAGTCAAAGGCTTTGTTTTTATCTAGGGATACAAGTACCCTAGTCCCTACATTGGAGTGGGGAGCCTGCATATTCATAAACAAATGGCGCAAATTCATGGCCGTATGTTTGCCGGGCATAAAACCTGTCTGATCTCCATGCACCAGAGAAAGAATGACCGAGTTAAGACGGAGGGCAAGGACTTTGGCCAGAATCTTAACATCTGTCTGCAGGAGAGATATCGGCCTATACGAGGAGCACAACTCAGGGTCCCTGCCAGGCTTAGGGATGGCCACAATTAATTCTTCACGCATCGAGGCAGGGAGACACGATGCCTCATTTGCCTCATTAAACAATCGGAGTAGCAGTGGGCCAAAGTATTCAGGATCCTGTTTAAAAAACTCTATGGGAAGCCCATCTGTACCAGGAGATTTGGCATTTTTAAAAGAGGCAATGGCTACTTGGATCTCCTCCGGGGAGATGGGGGCATCTAGAGCCGCACGCTGCTCCGCTGTGAGGGAGGGCAGCGCTACATCTCCCAAATACTCCCGTATCTCCACCTCAGAAACCAAGGTGTGAACATCATACAAGTCGGCATAGAACTCACGGAACTCCTCCGCCACCTGTCTAGGATTTGAAATAATCTCCCAATTAGGCTGTCTCAAATGTGTGATTACCGGAGGCTCGTGGGATTTCTTTGCCATACAGGCCAGAAGTTTACCACAATGCTCACCCATTTTGTAAAACGACTGCCTGGTAAAAAATGTAGTGCGAGTTTCATGGTCTCGTAATAATTGTGCATATAGTTTTTGCCGTAAAAGCCAACCTGATTTATTTTCCTCCGATGGATCCCTGATATAGGTTAGTTCTGCTTGCGCCACGTCCCGTGCCAATGTATCATCCTTAGCTGCATAGGTGCGTTTTAAGTCAGAAACAGCAGTGGAAAGTTCTCCCCTTATATATGCCTTAAATGCATCCCAAATTGAAAGAAGGGAGGTGTGGCATTCGTTAACTAAAATTAAGAATTAAAAATTGAACTGGGTAGATGGTGGAAGGAGTGTTAAGTAAGGGTTAAAACGCCAAGATTTTGGTTTAGTAAGCTCTGACCAGGTTAGGCGAAGTGCTACAGGCGAGTGATCTGAGACCGACCAGGATAAGTAATTACACTCTGCAACATAAGGGAGGAGCTGCCTATTGACTAGGGCCAAGTCTATTCTAGACAGTGCATTATATCCCGGCGAGAAACAGGAATATTGAGAAGTAGATGGGTGATGGGATCGCCAAGCATCAACTAGACCCACTGCATCCACCGCCATCTGCAAGGGAGAGGGAGAGTCTGCCTGGCCAAGAGATTGTCCTGCATTAAATCTATCCTGAATAGTGTCCCAGGTAGAGTTGAAATCTCCTAACCACAGAACCGATGTATCCGGCCACTTTAAGATATAAGCAATTGCAAAGTGAATAACCTCCAGTTGAAAAGGAGGAGGGATGTAGGTGTTAATCAAAATAATTGGTTTATTGTCAATAAGGCAGTATATGAAGATGTATCTTCCATGTTTGTCTATATCAATATTATTCAAACGGAAGAGCACATTTTTACGGATTAATATCGATACTCCCCTTGCATGAGAAGAGTATTCCGAATGGTAGAGCCATCCCACCCATGGTTTGCGTAGTGTATGGGTCTTAGAGCCGGATAGATGGGTCTCCTGAAGACATATTATATCTACCGTATGCGATTTAATTAGCCTCATAACCAGGTTACGTTTAATTGAATTATTAAGACCCCTCACATTCCATGAGAGAGCATTTAAAGACGTCATGGTATTGCTAGAGAAAAGGGACAGTTAGGATGTCGCAGAAGTCTCAACCCACTACTTAGATCATCAAGGTCCCACATCATCCCCCAGGTAGTAGTTCGCACTTGTATAAATTGAAAATGCACACACACAGCAGTAAAACCCCAATAACACCAATTCCCACCCCACACCCAGTCCCCAACCACTGGATGTATGACCCAAACATTAACCATGCTACAACTGACAGATGGCGAAAAGTCACCTTAACCTAGTAGGAAGCAGCTGTCGGTGTCGAGCAGACAGCGCCTAAGGATCAGAATGGAACCACAGATATACAGGAGGGATATCTTCAAGATTGGACCAATATCCCATACATTAGATTACAGATGGGTTCAAGAAACCTTGAGAGCAAAGGGAGGGGGTTTAGGAAAGATAGAGGAGGGGTAGGGGGGGACTGATATGGAGGAAGGGAAAAAAGGGAAGAGGGGCGGGAACTCTCCTATGTGACTGTGAAAGAAAGGCATCATAGATTAAATCACGACCTTCAATACAGTAACCTTCAAAGCAGTGTCAATGACGAACCCATTAGAGACCACCTGGAATACTACGTAAGTGTAGAGATATATGAGTCTCCAAGTGATCACTGAGGACCACGTAAGTTCACCTCAGGGTGTTTGTCCAACCAATCATGAGCAGCCACGGGGTTATCGAAACAGTGGGTTTTATCCCCGACCTGCACCCAAAGCCTGGCGGGATAGATCATGGCATACTTCAGTCCGCGTTCACGGAGCTTCGCCTTCGCCGAAAGAAACTGAGCCCTTCTCTGTTGGATTTCTAGTGAGAAGTTCGGGTAGACGTGAAGTTGGACATTTTCATACGGGATCGGGCCCTTTTCCCGCATGAGTCGCAGCAGGGTGTCCCGATCTCGGTAATTCAAGAACTTTGCGATAAAAGTTCTTGGAGGAGCACCAGGTGGAGGCGGTTTCGGGAGAATGCGGTGAGCTCGCTCCACTGCGAACATGATGGAAAAACATCAGTGATTTAGACGTCTACTGGAGTGGCACGGTCTTCCAAGTCGCTCACCCGCTGCTCCACTTCCGTAACTCTCTCATGTAATACCAGCGCATCTTGACGAAGCAGAGAAATGTCCACTTTAATCTCATCAATCCGTGTGGAGAGCGTGGTCTGGCAGGTGTGAATGACCTCCAACACCTTTTGAGTGTCCAGGCTGGGGACTCCCTGCGAGGTACTTGGTTGTTCACTAGTAGGAGTGCCTGGGGAGGAGGCAGAGGACCTGCCGGCATCAGGCGGCCCCGTTCTGCGGAAACAAGCCAATTTCTCCACCGCCTAGTTGTTTCTTAGGAGGCATAGTGGCAAGGCCAGGCTCGTGACTCAAGTGGAGAAAATTATGAGGCAGTCAATCCGTTAAGTAGCACTGTCTGATCCGCACCGCAGCTTAACTAATACATTAACATCTGGAAGGTTGAGTCATCTTTCAATAACTAGGCCGAGAGGGGCCAGAAAAGTTGTGCAGGGTATGTATTAAAAAATGTCTCACTGGTAACCATATGAGGTTTTGGGGGCAATGGTTCCCAACATCTGGGGATGACCACCGAGGTGGAAAAGCGTTGAGCGAGGATGTATTTCAGTATGGACAACAGCTATTTCAACTGCAATTCTTAAAGGGGATTTGCCAAGACGCCAGTTACCTACCTCCTGTCAGCACGGGAGCAGGATATATACAAATCATGCTGAGTCATGAAGCTGCAGGGGAGAGAGGGAGGGGGTGAGTGAGGAGTGAGGAATCCAAGGGAGCGTCCCAAAACTTAAGTGAAATAATAAACAGTACAACAGTGGATTCTCAATACAGCAATACAGCCTCAGACTGCACTGTCTACCCGGTGCCTTAAAAGCTCATTCATTTTGCCTGTCATCAGATAAGAAGTGTTTCACGCAAGCGCGGCCTGTGAGCTCCTGGGTCGTGTCTAGGGAAAGCTTTCAGGTAACTAAGGGGGATTGAGCAATGCTGTAGCTCTCAGAGTTTTCACTTTTTTTAATCACACATATTTAGAAAAGTGATTAAATACCCATTTTGGAGGTTCCCACGTCAACATTACATGGTGGCAAAACCTCTTTAACTGCCTCTCCCCCAGCCAGCACAAGAGGGAGACAGAGACCAGGATAAGAAGTATTTATACATGCAGCAGCTTGTAGTGATGGAGGTTTATGGGATCTGGTTCTGATTGATTGTAAAAGTTCCCAGTGCGAGTAATGTAAGTGCAGGAGGGGTCCAGGGCAGTGGATCAATGAAGCAGATGAGGGTTGATAATTTGTGAATGTGCACTGTAAGGTCCCCTCAGAGGGTCTCCAAGGTAAGGCAGCAAGAGGGGTCCTCCTGGAGAATACACAGTCCGTGCACGTGGGACAAGATGGCGACCACACGTGTCCCCAGCTACCAAGGAGCAATGGCGGCTCCACGTGGTCTTAAGCTCTGGGAGGTCTGGTGGGTAGCAGCTGTCTCCCACCCACCCGCACCCCCCGAGTACAGGACAGCACTTTTGGCTTTACAAAAATGGGTGCTTCACGCAGTCCCTGGGTTTGTCTGACCCCCGCACGCGCCTGGTACCTGCGCGCCTCCAAGACTATTGCCGTCCGCTTCCCTCGCGGTCTCCTCTACCGGTGTCGGTGGCTCTGTCCGGTCTGCCGGTCTCACCAGGGCAGGCGCAGGTGAGAGAGCGCAGGAGTCACTGCGCCCGCCGCACAGCCCCATCTGACACCGCAGGTCACGGTCCCGAGTCCCGGCCTCAGGGACACTCGTTCAGGCGGATCCGCTGCGCGACACAGCCGCTCCGGAGTTACAGCAGAGTGAGCAGTCCAGTTTCCCTCTCCCTCTCACCCGTCCGGCTGGCGGAAAAGTGGTGCGAAAACAGGCTCTGGCCACTTTTATTCTGTAAGGCTGCAGGAGCTCCGGCGGTGCACATCTTCTCTCCTCAGCAGTCCGCCGAACCCCTTGAACCACCATTTTAGTTTCACTGGACATAGACTATCCCTGTCCTGGGCCACAGCATGAGCCCCAAACCTGCATGACCCCCAGATTTAAAAAGTGCCGGAAATTGGAGTCTTTTAACCACCATTTTAGTTGAACTGGACATTAACTATATCTGTCCTGTACCGCAGTATGACCATTAAACCTGTCAGACCCACAGATTAAAAAGTGCTGGGAAAAGAAGTCTTTGAACCACCATTTTACTTCAACTGGACATTGACTATACCTGTCCTGGGCCACAGCATGAGCCCAAAACCTACATGACCCACAGATTAAAAAGTGCCGGAAAAAGGAGTCTTTCAACCACCATTTTAGCTTAAACTGACATGTGACTATATCCTGTCCCCTGTGGTAACTTTACATCTGTTCAAGTCTTCCTATACCTCTCTTGTGCAATTCAGAGGAATATTTGCATCAGCTATTTTGTGCATGCCAGTTTTTTTGTAGTTTAATTCTAGAAAACACATTTTTAAAATAGGATGGAATCCCACCACATCTTTGTTTCTCTTTTTTTAAATGTATTAAAAGGTTTGTCTCACTACAGGGAATGCTAGCTCTGTTAAAGATCTTGCAAAAACAAATCATTTTGCAATATGTGTCCATTAACAGTATGCTACCTATTCCTGTTTCTGACAGCATCATGACCCTTGAGCCACTCTTGACAATTGTGAAGAACAAATGTCTGTTAGAAACCACAATTTTTAGAATAGGACCTGTAGTATAGCTGCATTTCACAGCAACATGCCCCCAAAAATTCAAAACATGACCCTTGAGCCACTTTTGACAATTGTGAAGAACAAATGTCTGTTAGAAACAACATTTTTTTATAATAGGACCTGTAGTATTGCTGCATTTCAAAGCAGCGTGACCCAAAAAAATTATAAAAATGACTTCTCAGCCACTGTTAAAAATTGTGAGCGAGAAATGCCACTTAGAAGCCACATTTCTGTTCCAAAGGACCATGATTATAGCCGTATCTCACAGCACCATGACCCCAAAAAATTATAAAAATGAATACTAAGAAACAGTTAAAAATTGTGGGGAGAAATGCCACTTAGAAGCCACATTTCTGTTCCAAAGGACCGTGATTCTAGATGTATCTCACAGTACCATGACCCCAAAAAATTATAAAAATGACTTCTCAGCCACTGTTAAAAATTGTGAGGGAGAAATGCCACTTAGAAGCCACATTTCTGTTCCAAAGGACCATGATTATAGCTGTTTCTCACAGCACCATGACCACTAAACCATTGATAATGCGAAAAATTCTAAAGATAAAGTGAGTAAATGGAATACGGTTTTGTCATGAAACCTTGGTGTCTTTTACAGTCTCCTCACAGCAAAACCAGCAAAATGAACTTTTGAGAACTGAGAATAAAAATTGCAGTAAGAAATGATCATTTTAAAAAACATTTTTCAAGAGGACCATTTCTGTTTGAAGAGGAATGTGAAGTAGACCGGCAACTAATCGGTGACCTCGGCAATTGGGGCCACAACATCATCAGAGATCCATGCCTGATTCATCTTGATGAAAGTCAAACGATCCACATTATCTGTGACTCCTCCAGCTGTGCTGAAGGTCCGCTCAGATATGACGCTGGCTGCTGGGCAGGACAACACCTCATGGCGTGCGAGCGAGCTCGGGCCATTCATCATTTTGGAATACCCAGAAGTCAATTGGGTCCGGAACACATCCAAAAAACATCGGTGTTGAGACGCAGATAGTCGTGCACCATGATCTCAAGCTGGTCTCTGTGTGTTGGATGTGTGCCCTGCATTACATGCGTTGGTGAGGTGGTAAATAAGGATTGCCAAAGGTCACTCATTAGGCTTCTGCCACATTGCCTGCTGCTGCTGCTACGACTACTTGGCACTCTACTACTGTCACGTTGCTGACATTGTTCCACCGTGAAATTTGAAGAACGTGAAGCAGACGAAACAGATGTCTCCAGTTGATTAATCAGCAAGGTCTCCATTTCCTGCATTTTACTCTCTATTTGGGTGGGTGGAAGGAAAGTGCTGAGTTTGGTTTTGTACCGGGAATCCAGGAGGGTGGCCACTCAGTAACTGTTGTTCATTTTGATGGCCTTAATGCGAGGATCATGTTGGAGGAAATGGAGCATCCAAGCACTCATGTGAGAGATGGAGCCTTGATTTCCCAAGCCTCTGGGTCGAGGGGCACTAGCAAACTGATCTTCCTCATCTTCCTCATCCGCCTCAAATTCGCGCCAACCTCTTTCCAAGGCAGGGACGTCGGTAACGTCGGTATCCAGGAATACCTCCTCCTACTCCGCTTCCTCCGGCACAGCTTCAACACAGCCCTGACTTGCCTCAGATGATGCTCCCTGAGAGCTGATGCGCCGCGTTGCACTAGCCCTGGACACCAAACCACTGCCTAATGAAGACCGATAAAAGTGTGAAACTGTTGGGCCTTGTGGATTCGACGGAGAGAAAGGCTCCGTGTCCGCATCTGTGTCTGTCTCCTCCTCCGTCGCTGGTGGGACCTGATGTTTCAGAGTGTCCAACGATCGTTCCAAAACTAAGATCACCACAATGGTCATGCTGACAAGGGCATTGTCCGCACTGACCATTTTGGTGGCTTCTTCAAAACTGACAAGGATGGTGCAGAGCTCTTTCACCTGCCTCCACTCTCGGCTCAACACCTCGAGGTCCGTACCGCTGCTTATCAGGCCATGTGTCACTTCGTACTGCATAATGGCATTGCGCTGCTGCCACAATCGCTGGAGCATGTTGAGGGTGGAATTCCAGTGTGTTGCCACGTCAACAATGAGACGGTTGACGGGGAGGCCGAACTGACGTTGCAACGCAGCCAGGCGGGACGAAGCAGGGTGTGAACGGCGGAAGTGCGAACTCAGACCTCGAGCCTTCCTCAGCAGGCAGTCCAGACCCAGGTAGCGCTTTAGAAATTTCTGGATGACAAGGTTCATGACATGTGCCAGGCAAGGATGTGCTCCAGCCTACTGATCTTAAGGGCGGCCAGCAGATTTCGACCGTTATCGTACCCCTACCTTGCCCGGGGACAAGGTTCTTTCACCCGCCCCCGCTCTCGGCTCCCTTGCGGGGAGCGGCCACAGCCCTGGGGTGTGGACATCTCCAAGACAGATTAATTTCCCAAAACGGAAACCGGTTTTTTTTGAAAGGGGACGTGAAGCCACCAGGGGGACCTTTGGGGGGGAAAAGCCCTGCACCATCCCCCGGTTTTTTTTAAAAGGTTTCCCCCGAGGCCCGGGGAGCCACCGTCACCACCAAAAGGGCATCCACCCAGCTCACCCATTTAAACTGTCCCCAAAAAGATTTTAGCGGCCTTTGGGCCCTGCTTCTATTCCCGTGTCGGTGTCCCGATGGGCTTTTCCCGACACAAAGGGAGACAACGCCTTTTAAATTTTAGATGACACGTTGGGTGGCCAGGACAGGGGCGGCTTTTCTGGCAAAGAAATGCCTGCTCGGCATCTGGTATTGGGGGCAGGCAAGGGCCATGACGTGGCTGAACCCATCCTTGTCCACCAGAGAAAGGCAACTTTCCAAGCCAAAGCCTGGCAATGCGACATTCGGGCTTTTGCTTTGGGATGGTTTGGGTTAAAGTGTTTCTTCTGCTCCCAAACCTGGAAGACAGAAGGCTGGCTACTAGATGGCCTTGTACGGCGTGCAGCGTAAAAAACCGGTGGAAGGAGAAGGGGTAGGAAGGGTCTCTGGTGGTGCTGGTGGTACTCAGGCGACGGTGGAGGCTGAAGCGGAGGCTGATACCTGATCATGAGTCTGAGAGGAATGGGTAGCTGAGGAACGTTTGGTGGTGGGGAGGAGGAGGAGGCGGGGGACAGGGGGGTGTGAAAAGTGGTTGGAAGCCCGGCATCGGTGTGGCCTTTTTTGGCTAAGTGGTTGCCTCCATTTCAACTCATGCATTCGCTGCATGTAAACTAGACATGTTGGTGGGGGGTTAAACACCTAAGTTCTTCCCTCTACTGAGTGTTTACGGCAAAGGCGGCATATAAACATCACTGGGTGAATCAGAGGCTTGCTCAAAAAAGGCCCAGGCTTGAGAGGGTCCAGGACCTTTTTGACGGCGATAAGCGAGGAGCGGGGTTTCTGCTGACCGTGGCTGTCAGAATCATATCAGCAGACTTCTGTGACCGACCTCTCCCTTTTTGAGGCGGGACCCGTATTGACACTACACCTTCGTCTTCCTCCTCGTCCAGTGATGAAGCGCTCGCAAGCAAATTCTGCGGAAAAGACCACGATGGATCCGCAATGTCGTCAACATCATCATCAACACAGGTGACTTCCTTGTCCTGACATTCTGCATCCAGGAGCTGCGGGCTACAAGCAAGAGGCACTGCAAGGCGTTGCCGACGGCCCGGGATTTTTGCAGCTTGACCGGCTTCCTTCTCCTCCTCTCATGGCATCAGTAACTGGGCGTTAGAGCAGACAAAATTCTCTCTTTGGCCTCTTGATCTTTTGAAATGCCTTCTGACCCCAACCGCATTTTGTCATCAAAATAGGTCTTCAGAAAATGGATTATCCACAGGGGGTGGGTTTCCCAAAGTTGACATTTGGGCTGCCTTCCCCCTTTTTGTTGGAAAAGGATGCTGATGATGCGATGACGACATTTGTGGCCGCGACTGGGAGGACGAGGAGGGTAATACGGCTGGTCAGGTTGCCAAATTTAAACCAAATGGGAAGAAAAAGGGTTTCAACGCGTTTACTGAGAAATTTACAGGGCCCTGACCCAAACGTGACAGGCCTGCGGTCCTGGAACCGACGATCCCCTGGGCAAGGTTTTTGTCGCCAGCACTGGGGGAAAGGGGAACCTTTCCCCAAACCCCCCCCCCCATTTTCCCCACCCACCTCTTTGCCGCTTACCCCCTGCTTTTTGTCCTGTTCAGAAAAAATATAATTTTTAAAAAGATTGGAAGATTTTTTTACAGTCTTCTTTTTGGAAAAACGGGAAAAAACACAGTTTTTTTCTTAAATCCCTCTAATTTCCTACAAAAACCAACTAGGGTTAGAAACGAAATGTTTTTTGCCCAAAACCTGTTAAATTCCCATCTGGTGGAAAAAAACCGAAGACCAAAAAACAAAGTTTTCTTTCCTTTCATTCCCCCGGGTTTTTCAACTGCCCCCGTAGGACTAGGAATTTTATAGTTTTTAACCAAAAATCATTTCAAGTGCGCGTCTGGGGCCCAAAATGAGATTCACCGAGGGGCAAATTAAAAAAATAATTTTGAAGTTACACTTTTATTTTGGGAAACTGCGTTTTTTGGGAGCCAAATGACAAACGAGAACATTAAATAGAAAATTTTTTTTAAACAAATTGTCGTTTCAGTGTGGTTTTTTAAAAAAACTTTAAAGGGCCCCACCCCCGTTTCAAAACAGCTTTTTTAAAAATTATATAATAAAAACGGTTTTTTTTTTTTGACCCCTTTAAAAACACCAAGGCGGTGACGACAAAATTGCTGTAAATTCAAAAATTTAAAGTTTCAAGGGGGCTCATTGGGCAAAAACTTGGGCCCGGGAAAAAACCCCAAAATGAAAAAAAAAAACCTATTTGAAATGTAATTTAAAGGGTAAAAAAAGGCGTTTTTTGGGACCTATAAATAACCCTTGGGGGTGACTACAAAAAATTTCCTTTTTTTTAAAATTTTAAAAACTACAAAAGGGGGGTCTATGAAAAAAACTGGGCCCCCACCAAAATGAAAAAAAAAACCCAATTAAATCGGGGTACAGATAATAAAAATTACGTTTTTCACCTTTCAAATACAACCCGCGTTACTTTGAAAAAATCTGTATCCTAAATTTTAAAAAACGGGTTTCAAACATCAAGAAAAATTTTTTCCCAAAAACTGGAAAAAAAACTGGGTTTAAACAAAAAACCCCCTGGGAATTTCCCGGGTCAAAAACAAATCTGGGGGTGCACAATTTTCCCCTCTTTCCTTTTAAAAAACCGCCTCCACGTGTCTGTCTGTGTTTTTCCCCCCCCCCCCTTTTTCCCCTGGCCCGTACAAAACGGGTAGATGCTCCCCTTTTAAAAAATTTTCCCGCCTAAGTAACAAAAAACTGGGAAAAACTTTTAATTTTTACCTAGGTTTAATGTCCACTCAAAAGCATAGTTTTTCTGGGTGAACAAATAGAAAAGTTTCGTGAGCTTTTTTGAGAGAAAAACCGAGCACACGCCCTGTTCTTATGATAACACAGACCACACTGGGCTGAACGGGAAGGGCTTTTCTATGAAAAACCCAGGTAAATGTGATTTCCCCACCCAATCACAACCATAAACACCCATCTTTGACCGCACACCCGCTCCCCCTGCTCTATTCTCTAGCGTTTTGCGGCTCCCAAAGGGATGACGGGAAGCGCTAAAAAGGGGCCCCGTTATTAAAAAATTTTTGGGGGCGCAATTTTAAAAACCTAAATTATCGCGTGATAAAAAAAATCCGTTTCCAACAAAAAAAAAACCGTCCCAAATTTTTAAAACTTTGTGGGAAAATTTAATCGCTCAAAAATACTGAACCCGATGGGGATAAAAATTTTAAAATCGCAGATGCCCCTTTAAACCCTATAGGAGAGGAAAAAAAACCTTTTCTTTCTAACCCCCCAAAAGGGCGGAGAAGCGGGAATTTAAAACATCCAAAACAGTAAAATTTGGATCCCGAGCTCCCTTCTTAGGAAAACAAGGGGTCAAAAAAAAAAAACTCACGGGCTTTTCCCTTATCCCTGCCCTTTTTAAAACCCAATCATAAACCCTTTAAAACCCTGAAATAACCCACAAATTAAAAAAGTGCCAGAAGGCAGTATGATTTAAAACCAAACATTTAATTTTGCCCTGGACATTAAACTTTCCCTGCCCTGGAACCCCAGCAAAAACCTTAAAACCTTTTCCTGACCCATAGTTAAAAAAAGTGCGGGAAAAAAAGGGCCTTTCAACCCAACCCCATTTTTTGGGAGGGAATCCCAAACGTCTTTTTTTCTTTTTTTTAAAATTTTTAAATAAAAGGGTTGTCTCATAGGGGTTTTTGCTAGCTATTTTTAAAAGAGCTTGAAAAAAACAATTAATTTTGCAATATGTGCCCCATTAACGGGTTTTCCAACCTATTCCTGTTTTTTACAGAAACCCATCACCCTTGACCCAATTTTGAAAACCTGGGGGGGGAAGGGAAAAAAAGTTTTTAGAAACCCTTTTTTTTATAATAGGACCTGTAGTATAGCTCTTCTTTTCAGGGCATCATGCCCCCAAAAATTCAAAACATAAACCCTTGAGCCACTCTTGACAATTGTGAAGAAAAAATTTTTCCCTTTTTAAAAAACCAACTTTTTTTTAGAAAAGGGCCCGTAGTATAAGCTGCATTTCCACCCAAAAATGCCCCAAAAAATTAAAAAACATGACCCTTGAGCCACTATTGACAATTTTTGGAAAAAACAAATGTCTTTTTAGAAAAAAAAACATTTTTTAAATAAGCCCTGTAATTTTAACTGCATTTCACAGCAAAAACCCCCCCCCAAAAAATTCAAAACAGGGCCCCTTTTAAAGCCACCTTGACAATTGTGAAAAAAAAATTTTCTGTTAAAAACCCCCATTTTTTAGTATGGGAAACCTTAGAAGGGCTGCATTTCCCAGCAACATCCCCCAAAAAAAATTAAAAAACATCCCCTTAAAGGCCACTTTTTTGGGAAAATTGTGAAGAAAAAAAAGGGTCTTTTTAAAAACCACATTTTTTAGTATAGGACCTTGAGAAATACCCTGTTTTCCCCAGAAAACAGGGGCCCCCAAAAAATTTAAAAAAATGCCCCTTTTGGAGCCACTTTTTGAAAAATTTGAGAAGAAAAAAGGGAAATGTTAGAAACCACTTTTTTTTTCAATAGGGGCCTGTAGTAAAAGCGGAAATTTCACAGCAACATCCCCCCAAAAAATTCAAAACATGACCCTTGAGCCACTCTTGAAAATTTGGGGGGAAGAAAAAAATGTCTGTTAGAAACAACTTTTTTAGAATGGGCCAAAACCTGTATTTTTGGGCGGGCATTTAAACAGAAGCTGACCCAAAAAAATTTAAATAAAAATAAACTTCTCAGCCCCCTTTTAAAAAAATTGGAGGGGAAATCCCACCCAGAACCCCACTTTTCTTTTCCCCAAAGGCCATAAATTATAGCTGTATCTCACAGGCATGCCCCCAAAAAACCATTGACAATGGGAAAAATTCTAAAAAATAAAGTGGGGAAATGGAATAGGTTTTTTTCATGAAACCTTGTACAAAGGGTTTTTAAAAATTCTCCTCCGCAAAAAAAAGCAAAATGAATTTTTGGGGAACGAGAAAAAAACTTGCAGAAAAGAAATAATCTTTTTAAAATTTTTTTTTTTTCAAGGGGGACCTTTTTTTTTGGGAAAAAGGGGAAAATGGAAGAAAGCCCCGGCAAAAATCGGTGACCTCGGCAATTGGGGCCAAAAACCATCATCAGAGATCCATGCTTAAATTCATCTTGATAAAATTTAAAAACGATCCAAATTATCCGGGGGAAAGCCGGATGCTTTGCCCTGTTTTTTGACTCCTCCAGCGGGCCCTGAAGGCCCACTCAGATATGACGCTGGTTTGATTGGGGCAGGACAACCCTCTGATTTAAGCCGGTCTTGTGTTTATGTTTTCCCCTGCTTTCCCCATGTTTTTGGTGAGGTGGTAAAAAAAGATTCCCAAAGGGGTTTTCACCCTTTGGGGGTTCGCCCCCCTTTTGGCCTGCTGCTGCCGTACGGCAAACTTGCACTCTATTTGCTACACTTTTGTTGCCCGTTTTTCCCACCTTTGACATTTAAAAAAAACGGGGAACCCAGCCCAAAAACAGATTCCCCAGTTGTTTAAATCAGCCCCGGTCCCCCCAATTTCCCTGAATTTTTTTTCCTTTTTGGGTGGGGGGGAAGGGAAAAGGTGCGATTTTTGGGCCTTTTTTTAACCGGGGTTCGAGGAGGGGGGGCCCCCCAGTAATTTGTTGTTCAGTTTGAGGGCCTTTAAATGCGGGGAAATTAAAATTTTGGGAAAGGGAGCACCCAAAGCACTCATGTGGGAGATTGGAGCCTTGATGCCCCCAACCCTTTTGGGTTTCGGGGGGCCTAGAAAAACTGATTTTCCCTCATCTTCCCCCTCTGCCTCAAAATTCGTGACAACCTCTTTCCAAGGCAGGGAAACGTGGGGTTAACCCGTTGGTGCCCAGGAAAAACCTAAACCCCTCCTCCCCCCCCCACTTCCCCCGGCACAGCATCAAAAAAAGCCCTGATTTGCCTCAGTTTGATGCTTTCCTTTGGGGAAGCTGAGGGCGCCCCCCCGCATAGCCCGGGCCCCCAAAAAACCCAAATCCTAATAAAGACCAAAAATTTAAAAAATTTGGGGAACTTTTTGGGCCCCTTCTGGATTCGATGGGGGAAAAAAAAGGGCTCCGGGTCCGAAACATTTTTGGGTCTCCTTTTCCTTTGCTGGGGGGGACCTGATTTTTTTCGGGAAATGCCCAAAAACGTTTTCCCAAAAAAACTAAGATCACCACAATGTCATGTTTGGAAAAAGGAAAATTGTCCCCCACTGCCCTTTTTTGGGGGGCTTCTTAAAAAACGGGGCAAGGATGGTGCAGAGCTCTTTCACCTGCCTCCACTCTCGGGGCTCAAGCCCCCCGAGGTCCGAAAACTCTGCTTGTCGGGCCCCCATGTTTTCACTTTCGTACTGCGAAAAGGCATTGCGCTCCCTGAAACAATCGTTGGAGGATGTGGACGGTGGAATTCCACGTGTTGCCACTTCACCAATGAGCGGTTGAGGGGGGGAAGGGGGCCCGAGCTGCCGGCTGAAACGCAGCCGATGGGGACAAAGCAGGGTCGAAGGGCGGAAGTGTGAGCTCAGACCTCGACCCTTCCCTTCACAGGCGGGTCCAGACCCAGGAGCGCTTTAGAAATCTTTGGACGCCCAAGATTCATGCCCATGTGCCAGGAAAGGGATGTCCCTTAAACCTACGGGATTTTAAAGGGCGGGCCAGCAAAAATTTTCAAACCTTACACACACCCCCTTTTCCTGGCAAAGGTTCTTTTTCCCCCCCCACCCAAAGCGTTTGGGTTTCCCCCGTTGCAAAAGAGCCGTCCAAAAGTCCTGACCTTGTTTTTAAATCTCCCCCAAGACAAAATTAATTTCAACAGGGGCCCGGGTTTTCTGAGCCGGATCCCCCACCAGAGGCCCCTTGGGGGGAAAAGGGAAACCCCTGAAAACCCCCCCATACCCGGGGGTCTTAAAGGCGTGCCCCCGGGGGCCTAGACCCAAACCGTTTAACCCCCAAGAAATCCAACCAGGGGATTATGGGCGGGCCTTGGCCGGGTTGTTTAATTTTAAGTCTGTGTCGGGTGGTAGAGGGCCCTTTGCCGGACACAGATGCAAAAAAAGGCGCTTAAAATTTTTAAAGGCCCGGGGGCGGGCCCCAGGGCGGGGAAGGCCCTTTTCGGGAAAAAAAAACCCTGCTGGGCATCGGGTTTTTTTTGGGGGGGAAAGGGGCCATGATGTGGGGGAAAACCTATCTGTGCCCAAACCAGCCCGGAAAAGGGAAACTTTTCCCAAGGCCAAAACCCCGGCAATGCCGACATTAAAGGTTTTTTGGTTTTGGGAAAAATTTTTGGGTTGAAGTTTTTTTTTGGGCCCCAAACCGGGGTAGACGGGAAGGCGGGCTGTAGACGGGCCACGCCGGGTTCGGGTCGTCAAAAAGGGTTGGAAGGAAAAGGGGGTTAGGAAGGGCTTTTTTGGTGGTTGTTTTGGTGGTATTTTTTTCCGGGGCGAATTTGGAGGCTGAAGCGGGGGCTGATCCTTGATCATTACTCCTGGGGAGACATGGGCAGCTGGGGAAACCCCTTGGGGTGCGGAGGAAAGGGGGGCGGAGACAGAGGGTGTGCCCAAGTGGGGGAAACCCCCGGCATGGGTTTTTGGTTTTTTTTGGGCCCAATTTTTCCCTCCTTTTTAAAATCATGTGGACTGAATGTTGGTGGGGGTTTTAAACACTGTTTTGTTTTTCCCCCCCCTTTGGCTTTTTGGGCAAAAGGTGGGGGTTGTTAGGTGTGCGGGCTTTTGGCGCAAAAAACCCCCGGATTGAAAACCTGGCCCTTTTTACCGATAAGCGAGGAGCGGGTTTTGTGTTGGGATGGGTGGTTTAAACGGAATAACCCCCCCCTCCCCCCCCGGTTTCCCTCTCCTTTTTGGGGCGGGGGCCGGGAACGAAATTTCCCCCTCGGTTTCCTCCCTTCCCCCCAGTAAAGAAGCCCCTCCCCCCAATAAAAAATTCTCCCCGAAAAGAACATAGGGGGAACCCGCAATTTTGTCATCATTAATTCCATCAACACAGGTGTTTTCCTCGCCCTAAACATTTTCCCATCATGGAGCTGGGGGGCTAAAAAGCAAACAGGCACTGCAAGGCTTTGGGCCGACCACCCGGGGTTTTTTTGCCGATTGACCGGCTTCCCCTTTGGCCTTTTTTTTCTTTGGAAATGTTTTTCTGACCCCAACCGTTTTTTGTCATCAAAGAGGTCTTAAAAAATGGATTACCAAACAGTGGTGGGTACACAGTTGACAATTGGGCTGCTTCGCTTCATGTTTGGGGGCGTTTGCCCCGACATGAGAAAGGGCGACATTTTGTGGCCCTGACCGGGGGGGACAAGGAGGTTAAAAAACTGGGGGGGGTGCAGGTTGCAATTAAACCCCTGAAGGCCCCCCCCCCCGATTTGTTGCGCTGTTCGTTTTCTGAGATTCAAAGGGGGGCCCGACCCAGCGATGACAGATCACGGTCCCTGGGAAAAACCCAAAAAATCCGCGGGGTTGTGGTTGTCACCCGCCCCTTTGGGAAGGGGCACCTTTCCCCCTTTGTACCTCTACCTCCCTGTCCTCCCCCCCTCTTTGCTCCTTTCCACCTGAATTTCGCTCCCTGTTCAGAAAGATAAAAAAATTTAAAAAGGGAAGTAGTGGGAAGGGTTTTTGACCTTTGGTTATTGAAAGAAAAGGCAAATCACAGCATTCTTAAAAACCCTCTAAAATTTTCCCACAAACCAAAATAGGGGTTTGAAACGGTTTTTTTTCTAGCAAATACCTGTGAAAGCGGTTTGGTGTAAAAACGTAAGACAAAATCAACAGTAATTTTTCCTTAAATCCCAGGGGGTTTTAAAAAATGCCATTTGGAAAGGGAAATTTATAGTTTTTCAAAAAAAATAACATACAAATGCGCTATCCCGCGCAAAACTGAGATTCCCCCCGGAAAGCGCAATTTAAAAATATTCAGAAAATTACACGGATTAGAAATTTGTTTTTTCAGCAATGACAAAAAAGAAAACAGTTGCCCAGAAAATTTTTCTAAACAGACTTGTTTGTACAACTTGGGTATTTAAAAAAAAATAGGGCCGAAACCCGTGCAATACAGCTTTTTAAAAGTTAAACAAAAGGGTAAAAGGATAACAAATTTTTGGTTTTTTTTCACAATGAAATACAACCCAAAAGTAAAATACAAAATTTTTTTGTATCCCCAAATTTTTAAATACAGTTGGCTATTTAAAAAAAAAAAGGGGGGAAACCCAAAATGCAATTTCCCCGTATTTTAAAAAATTTTTATGGGTAAGAAAATTTGGGGGGGCACCAATGAAATACAAAAGCAGTTTTCCACAAAAAATTTTTGTATTCCCAAAATTTTAAATACAAGGTGGCCTCTTTTTAACAAAAATGGGCCGCACCCAAAATGAAAAAAAGCTATTTTAATGTTATATAAAAGGGGGGTTTTGCAGCTATGAAAAACACCGCAATTATTTGCAAATTTCTGTTTCCTATTTTAAAAAGGGACAAGAAAGGGTCTTTGAAAAAAAAATGGGTGCGCCCAAAATGAAAAAAACCTATTTAAAAAATTTTGGGCGGATAATAAAATTTGGGGGTTTCCACTTTTAAAAACCCCCTGCAATTACTTTGGGAAAAATTTTGTTTTCCTAATATAAGTACAAAATGGGTCTTTGAACTATGAAATTTACCCTAATTACTACAAATTTTTCTGCCCCTCCAATATAAGTACAAAAAGGGGGCAAAGAACAAAAATGGCCTGGCCAAAGTGAAAAAAACCAATTAAAATGTGTACGGATAATAAAAGGGTGGGGTTTTGCCCTATGAAAAATACCTGCCCAAATTTCAGCAAATTTCCCGTAAACCCAATTTTAAGTCCAAGATGATCTTTGAACAAAAATTTGGGGCCGCTCCAAAATTTAAAAAACCCCCTAATTAAAATGTGTAAAAACACTTAAATTAAAAAAGTGTACGGATTTAATTTGAAGGTGGGATTTGGGACCATGAAAAAACACCTGCCCAATTTCTTCAAATTTTTTGTTTCCTAATGTAAGTACAAGATGGGTCCCTTTTAAAAAAAAATGGCCTGCGCCAAAGTGAAAAAAACCTAAATTTAAAATGTGTAACGGATTAAAAAAAGCTGGGTTTTTCACCCATGAAATACCCCTTTGCAATTACTACCCAAAAAAAAATTTCCAATGGGGCTTTGAACAAAAAAGGGGCCCGCCCACAGTGAAAAACACCTAATTAAAAATTTTGTAAAAACAAAATTAAAAAAAAAAAAGTGTATGGGGTAATAGAAGGTGGGGTTTTGCACCCCATGAAATTAAACCCGCAATTACTAGCAAAAATTTTTGTATCCTAAAATAATACAAAAATTTGGGGGTTTTTTAAAAAAAATGGGCTGCGCCAAATGAAAAACACCTATTTAAAAAATTTGGGTGGATAATAAAAAATGGGTTTTTTCACCCTTTAAAACACCTGCAATTACAAACAAAATTCTGAATCCCAATGGGTCTTTTTAAAAAAAAGGCCCGCGCCACAGGAAAAAACCCCAAATTTAAAAAGTTTTTAAAAACACATTAAATAAAAATGTGTATGGATAATAGAAGGTGGGTTTTGCACCTATTTAAATATACCCGCAATTTCTAGCAAATTTCTGTATCCCAATATAAGTACAAAATTGGGGCTTTGACCCAAAAAAAAACCCGGCCCCCCGTGGAAAAAAAAACTATTTTAAAAATTTAGACGGATAAAAAGGTGGGTTTTTTCACCAAAAAATAAACACAAAATTACACAAAAAATTTCGTATTCAAATTTAAGTACTTTGGGGGCTCTTTGAACAAAACTGGCCGCACCAAAGTGAAATAAAGTTTTAAAATTTTTATACCCGGGTAATTTAAAAAAGGGGGGTTTGCACTATAAAAAACACCGCAATTATTTGAAATTTCTGTTTCCTTTAAAATAAAGTACAAGATGGGGCTTTGGGAAAAAAAAATTTGGGGTGCCCAAAGTGAAAAAACCCCTATTTAAAATTTTAGATTGGTTTAAAAAAAGGGGGGTTTTCACCTATGAAATACACCTGCAATTACTATGAAAATTTCTGAAACCTTTAAAAAAATTTCAAATGGGTTTTTTGAAAAAAAAATGGCCTTTCGCCAAAGTAAAAAAACAAATTTAAAAAATTTAGACGG
This sequence comes from Phyllomedusa bahiana, assembly GCA_025379985.1. Classification (NCBI taxonomy): domain Eukaryota; kingdom Metazoa; phylum Chordata; class Amphibia; order Anura; family Hylidae; genus Phyllomedusa; species Phyllomedusa bahiana. The sequence goes on from JAODAL010030445.1 coordinate 39,355, forward strand.
ATAATAAAAGGTTTGGGGTTTTTCAAACCCAAAAAAAAAACAACATAAAATACCCACAAAATTTCTGTATTTTAAAATTTTAAATACAAGGGGGGTCTTTGAACAAAACTGGGCCCCACCAAAAAAGAAAAACACTGTTTTAAAAAAGTTTTACGATAATAAAAGGTGGGTTTTTCACCCCCTGAAAACCCTCTTTCAAAATTTCAAACAAATTTCTGTACCTTAAAATAAGTTTCAATAGGGTCTTTGAAAAAAAAAGGGCTGCGCCAAAGTCAAAAACACCTATTCAAAAAATTTAGCGGATTAAAAAAGGTGGGTTTTTTCCAATGAAATACAACAACTTTTCTTTAAATTTTGTATCCTAATGTAAGGACAAGGTTGATCTTTTAAAAACAACTGGGCTGCACAAAAAAAGGTACTATTTCCCCCTCAGGTTTCGCGGGGGTGCTGGCCAAAAACCGGGAAAAAAAAAAAGCCATTTCAAAAGCGGTTCAAAGCAAAAATCCGGCCCGCACAAAACAAACCCCTCCTTTCCAAAAGGGCCCGCCTGCCGGCCCGTGTGTGTTTGCCCCGCCCCCCCCCCCCCCCCCCCCCCCCCCTGCGGGGTGTGCAGTGCTTGAAAGCCCTTTAAAAAAATCCTGTCTAACTAACTAAGAGTGGAAATTCTCTAATCTACCTATGTTCTCATGTTCACAGCTAAAAGCATAGTTGTCTGTGTAAATAAAGAGAACTGTGTCTCTAAGCTGAGCTGTATTGAGGAGAGATCTAGCACACGTCCTGCTCTCATGAGTGAAACTGAAACAATGATGAAGAACAGGAAACGCTGTTCTATGCAAAACAAGGTCATGTGATTTTTCCAGCCAATGACAACCATACACATCACAGTCATGACGTCGCACACCCAGCTCACCCTGCTCTATGCTCTAAGCTGATTTGATGGCCACCAAAATGACAGGAAGCGCCGAAAATGGCGCGATAGTAATAGATTATACGCAGATTCTCACCTAAAATATTGCGTGATCGGAAATTTCCGATCAACCTAAAAACCGTGCCGATTTCAACTTTGTCGATTATAATCGCTCATCCCTAGTCAATACTACTCCGTAGGTTATAATTGTTCACTGTCGCTGCTATTCTGATTGGCTGGTTTATGCCGACCAATGAGAAGCGCTTACAGAATTTGAATTACTGTATTTCCCGGCAGTTTCCAATATCCCAATTCCTGATGTTGCGCTGTTCTTGATTTTTTGATAGTGATTTATTTATGTATTTTTTTGAAGGTTTGATCTCTTTTTCAGATAATGTTTTACACCTAATAAAAACAATTTTTTAATTCATACTCCATGCCTCACGGAGCTGAGAGCTGATATTTATTTCTTGAGCGATCTTATATATTTTCCCTTTAATTTTAAATGATCAACTTTTTCAATACATTTAATCGCTTTTAGACAGCTTTGATTTTTCTATTTATTCATTAATTCATTTGAAAGACAACTCTTTTTGCTTTTCACTAACATGTTTAATGATTTCTCGCTTTTTTCCAGCCTGTCTCGAATCGGAATACATGTTAGGCGCAGTCCTTCTGTGCCTAAGTCCCGCACTGCGCCTCACACACTGGCGAAGCGCAGGGGACTTTTCACCGCATGTATGAGCGTACCTCTTCGGGCGGTGAATCTCAGGCGCAGTCCCGCACTGCGCCTAAGTCCCGCATTGCGCCTCACACACTGGCGAGGCACAGGGAACTTTCTCCGCATGTATGAGCGCGCCACCTCGGGCGGTGAATCTTAGGCGCAGTCCCGCACTGCGCCTAAGTCCCGCATTGCGCCTCACACACTGGCGAGGTGCAGGGAAGTTTACACTGCATGTATGAGCACACCTCGGGCGCCATCATACATGAGGCGCAGCTTTCACTTTAAATCGGGCGAAAACGTGCGCTCCGATGCCTCGAGCTTGATGCATGTCGCCCTAAGTCAGTAAAAGTCCTAAGATGCTTGCCCTCAAATAGTTGGTCGACAGTAACAAGACCTATCCAGTCTTTCAAGGAAAGATGAGGGGAAGGTAGTTGAAGTATGGAGAGGGAGCAATCCTTTTTAGACAAGTGGATCCAACTATTATGTTTAGCATTCTTAATCCATGCTTGGAAAGCATGTTGTAACGAAGGGACGGAAGATAACGGATACTTGAGATTCAGGATTTCTGACACTAATAAGTCTTTAACTGTATAGGGAGTCAGAGGGGAGCTCTCAATTTGAGACCGATGGTGTGAGTTAGGGGAGTTCCAAAAGTAAAAAAAGGGCTCTAATACAGAGGCTATGTTATAGAGTTTCAGATTCAGAACGGACATACCGCATTGCTTAGTGTTAAGAAATTAGTATTGTTTTCTACACCTTGGTTTTTTTCCCACCCCATATGAAGGCCAAGAAGATGTATTTTGTTGAGAACTGAGTCTGATAGGATATATGTGAGGGAACGCAACACATACAAAACTCGCGGGAGCAACAACATTTTGGTGACATTTATCCTTGCCATCCAGGACAAAGAATAGCCGGATAAACGTTTGGTCTCCTCTACCATGGAGCTATATAGTGCATCCATATTAATTTGTATAGTATGCTCTAAGGAGGGAGTAATTTTAATACCTCAGTAAGTAATATAAGTAGAGATGGGCGAATTTTCCGGAAAATTTGTTTCGGTCCGAATTACTTCGGCACGAATCGCAACAGCTATTTCCAGGCTGCACAGAGCCTGCAGGGTGCTGTAGAACGTTGTGCCATGCTTAAATATGCAGAGGGAGCTTGGTTTGGTCTTCATACTATGTTGTGGTTTAGTATGACCCGCAGATGACTGCCGTCACGCTTCGAGTCGCGTCGCTATACAATTCCCTGGGCACTTAAGAGTGCAAAACTGACCAAAAACTCAAGTGGGAATGCAGCCTGATAAAGTCATGCCAGCGAAAGCTGGAAAAAGACAAGCTGAGAGCTCAGTTGGCAACATTAGTGACAGAGTGTCGAGGTGACGGCAGCAGCCACAGCAGCATGAGGTCAGACAGTGGCACAATGACATTCTGTGGACAAGCGGGTTCTCCTTGGGGTAACGATGGCCCCCGCCGCACTGAACACCCGCTCTGATGCCACACTACTGGCCGAGCACGACAGCTTCTCCACTGCAAACTCGGCAAGTTGCGGCCACACATCCAGTTTGGCTGCCCAGTAGTCCAGCGGATCTTCTAACTGGGGTGGCAGAGTGCTGTCCAGGTAGGCCACCACCTGTTGGTTCAGGGTCTACTCCGGGCCGCGCTTCTGCTTGGGACTACCCTCATCACTGGGGGGTAAAGGGAAGCGCTCATCAGTGACCCCAGACTTAGGTTGCTGCGGTGGGCGGGTCTGCCCTACCCGCCCTTTCCCCCCCAGAAAGCCGCGGCAGTATAAGGGAGCGTGGGGAAACCCCCCGGGGCAGACTTGTCAGGGAAAGGGCGATGCCACATTTGGCCCAGCAGCCAACTGACAAAGGGAGGTTTTTCCCCTATGTTTTTGGGGTTTGTCCTCCCTCTCAATACGGGGAAAAAAGGCTCCCTTTTTGGCCGGAAAGCGGGGTCCAATAGGGTGGAGAGCCAGAAGTCACCCTCTGGGGGTGGTGACTATTCAGCTTCACTACCAGGCAAATCAGCATGCTCCCGGACCATCTCCCAAAAGGGTGACCCCCGGGGGAAATCCTGCCCCCTTCTCCCCGGATACTGCCCGGTGTTTGGCGGGCCCAACTCCCTTTCTTTTTCCTTTCTTTCTCCATCACCCTCCCCCAAGCTGCCCCCGCTTTTCCTCCTTGTAAACCTGGGGTAAAAAAACCCCATCATTTCACCAGACAAGGCTCTGCCCCCAATTTCCCCCCCCCTCCCCCCTCCATTTCATTTCCCCCCCGGATCAGGTGGCCGCAAATTTTAGCCCGCCCAGGGTCTCCAGCCCCCTCCCCAGAAAGATTTTTCAGCATCTGTTCCGGGGACAGGAAGGGGTGGAATGACGTTTTTCATCCCTTTAGTCCTGGCGATTTGACAAAAAAAGGGGGCCTCCTCAATGGCCTCAAAAAAACGGCAGGTTCATGCATGAGCGGCCCCCGGGCGAATCAAATTTTAAAAGGGGGAGAAATCCTTCCCCTGGATCATCAAAAAATCTTTAAGGCCCTTTCTTTGTTTTTTCAGCGGTCCAACATGGCGGGCGGGAAATTTTAAAACGGGGGGAAAAACATCGCATTCAGAATGTTTTGGGGGGGAGGCCGTTTCTGCTCAACTAAGGAGGGTGTTCCGGGCCCTTTGTGGGAAAATGGATGAAGTGCATCCCACAGTTTCCTAGCCTTTTTTCAAAATTCTTCAAAGATGGGTAAAGATTTGGGGGAACCTTTTCAAAACCAAATTTGGGAAACACATGCGCCATACGGGGCCCCGGGACCATCCCCCCTCATCCCAGCTTTGGCCCCCCATTTTTCCTCCTTTGTCCGTAACCAGGGTTTTCCGGAATTGCAGTTGGCGCGGAGAAAGCCAAACACGATTTCTTGCTGCATGACGCGAGCAGTTCCCCCCTGTGTGATTTTCGTTCGCCGGGGCAACCCAGGGGGAAAACTGCGTAAAACCCCGGGCTGGGCCCTACACATGTGGTATGAGGGAGCAGTACAGTCATATGAAAAAATTTTGGGGCCCCCCCCTTTTAATCTTAACTTTTTTTAATTCTAAATTTTTGGGGGTTTTTTTGCAACAGCCTTTTTCAATTTGATATATCTAATAACTGAGGGAACACAGTAATATTTCTGGATTGAAATGGGTTTTTTGGTCCCAAACCCAAAAAAATGTGAAATATGCTTTAAAACCCAAATTTTGACTGGTGCAAAAATTTGGGTCCCCTTTATCTTTTTATTGTTTTGAATACTCCTAACTATTTTTTTTTTTTTTTTTTTTTTTTTTTTTTTTTTTTTTTTTTTTTTTTTTTTTTTTTTTTTTTTTTTTTTTTTTTTTTTTTTTTTTTTTTTTTTTACTGACTTTCTGAAGCACAACATTGGTTTTGAAAACCCTCCTTAGCTTTAAATTTTCAAACCCCAGGTGTACCAATGATGAAAAAAGGGTTTATTTAAGGGGGGCCAAATTTGCAATTTGGGTTCTCCTTTTTGGAATCTCCGTGAAAGGGGGAAATCATGGCTCCTAAAAACAACTTCAAAGATCTGAAAAAAAAGATTGTTAAAAATTAGTTGTTCGGGGGAAGGGATAAAAAAAAGTTTCTCAGAGATTTAACCTTCATTTTCCCATTTGTGAGGAACTTTGAAAGGAAAGGGGAAAAAACCACAGGACAGTTCTTGTTAAGCCCAGAAGTGGCAGGCCCAAAAAAAATATCAGAAAAGGGGGGAGAGAAGAAGAATGGTGAGGGAAAAGTCCCAAGGGGCCCCACAGACCCCCCTCCAAAGAGCTGCAGCAAACATCTTGGGTGCAGATGGTGTCACTGTGCATCGGTCCCAAAAATTTCAGCCCCACTTTGCACAAGGAGAAGCTGTTTTGGGGAGTTAAGCGAAAGAAGCCGTTTCTGAAAGCACGCCACAAACAGAGGGCCCCCTGAGGATGCAAAAGACATTTGGGGCAAGCCAGCTTTATTTTTTGGGAAAAAGGTCCCGTGGACTGATGAAACAAAGATTGAGTTTGGGTTTTGGGCATACAAAAAAGGGGTTATGCATGGGGGTCCAAAAAAAACAGCATTCCAAGAAAAACACTTTCTACCCACTGTAAAATTTGGTGGATTCCATCATGCCCTTTTGGGGGTGGTTAGCCAATTTCCGGGACCGGGAATCTTGTTAAAGTTGGGGGGTCGCATGGATTCCCGTCAGTATTAGCCGATTCTTCAGAAAAATGGGGCAAGAATCAGTGAAAGAATTTGAAGTTACGCCGGGGGGGATATTTCAGGGAAGACAATTTATCCCAAAACACTCCAAATCTACTCAGCATTCATGCGAGGAACAATTAAATGTTCTGGAATGGCCATCCAAAATTAAAATTAATATATTTTTGGGAAAAAATTTAAAATAAAAATTTGAAGGGGGGTTTTCCAAAAGGGGGGGGGAAAAAAATTAATTGGGGGGGGGGGTTGGGGGGGGGGGTTTGTTTTTTTAAAAAAAAATTGGTAAAAATATAATAGGGGGGAGGAAAAGAAATTTTAAAAGTAAGGAAAGGGTTGGGGGTTTTTTTTATTTTTGCAAAAATTTAAGGATTTTTATAAATTTAATGTATTTTTTAAATTGGGGTTTGGGGGGCCCTTACTTTTGGGGACGGGCCCAAAGGGGGGGTTTAATTTAATTTGGGGACAGGGGGGTTTTAAATTCCTCCCTTTCAAACAAAATATTACGGGGTTTCCTGGTTTTTTAGTAAACAAATTTAAAAAGGCTGGTTTCAAAAAAACCCAAATATTTTGAAATAAAAAAATTTTTAAGATTAATAGGGGGCCCAAAATTTTTTCTTTTGGGCTGTACTTTTGGAGGGTGAGATGATGGGGGTGGGGGAGGAGGAGGCGGACCTTGGCGAAAGGGGCAACAGTTTGACAATATGGGGAGAAAGCGGCGGCTCCCGTCCAAGTTTTGGGGGTGCCTGGGGAGAAGCACATTCACCCCGTGGGCCGAAAGGGCATGGGAATGGCCCTGGGCCCCGGGGTTTTTCCCAGACTTTCCCCGGGTGCTGGGCCCTTGGAACAAACCATAACTCTAGGGGCTGGCCCACCTTTTGGGTTTTACATATTTAGGAAGTGCTGGACTGCCTTTTTGGAAAATAAATTTTCAGCTTGGAACTCCCCCATCTCGGGTCGGCACAAGCCAATTTGTTCCTGAACGGTGGAAAATCCACCAATTTTGGGAAAAGGGGGGACTGCAGTTTCCAACAAATTTGGGCAAAGGGGCCCCGGGCAGCTTGGGTGCAAACCTTAAAGGGTGGTTTGGGCGCCCAATGTTGTCTCTTTTTCAATCCCCCTCGCGAACACTGCTGGGGGGCCATGAGTAGCGGGGGGCAGGGGCACTGGACCGGGGGGGGAAAGTCAAAGAGAAAAAAGCTCCCCTTTTGCAGAGGTTTGGGGGAGCCTTTTACCCGGGTGCAATGGCATGGTGCCCCTGGGCCTGCTGCGCTTTTTGGGTGCGGGGGCAGGGTGGGGCCACCCCCCATCGACCATTTCTCCCAGGGCCAAATGGGGGTGGTGACGCTGGATTTTGTTGGGCGCAGGGGCCCTTGGGGCCCCAAAGTTTGCTCCCCGGCCACGCTTCACTTTTTGCCCAAGATTTTTACATATACCCCTATTTGGGGTCCCCGGTGTCTTAGCAAAGAACGCCACACCGCCGATACGGATTTTTTTCGCCAATGTCCGCACTGAGTGAAATACAAACCCCCGCCCGCTCGCTGAGCCCCCCGTGTTGCTACTTTTTTGAACAGGGGTGCAGGGGTTTTTTTTCCCATGGGGGCCCCTTTGGGTCCCACCCCACACGGGTGGGACCCGCTTGGGTCTGGCCCAACCCAACCCACTTGCTGGCTTTCCCGCTGCCCGAGCGCAAGCGGGCCCCCTTTTTCCCGCGATGAAAAGAAGCCCTTTCCTCCCCCCGCTCCCCAATGCGGGCGGGCTTTTCATCATCATTTAATTTTTGTTTCATCGTCACTGCTTTTTCCCCATCACCCGGGTTTTGGGTTGCAGAGGCTGGGCCCTCACAACTTTACCCCCTATGCCACTCTCAACATCTATACTTTGCCGCCTACTGCAAGAAGCAGGGAATATTGGCCCCATTTCTTCGCTGCCAAGTAGCTGCTGACTGCCCTCCTCAAATTGTTCATCCTCGCTATATGAACCCAGTAACAAGCTTTTTGTAACCCTTAGATATAAATTGCGCTCCACAAATGGGCAGGAAAAATTGACTTGTATGTGCCGTTTAAAAACTCTGTGTATTTTACTGAATATAAAAGCACAAACAGGCTTAATTAACCTTCGGATATGAATTATGCTACAGATTTCTTCTGTGGCGGTGAAAAACAAAGTTTCTTTTACTGAGTACAACTGCAGAAAAATACTTAGTTAACCCTTGGATGTAAATTGCGCAAAAGATTGAGCAGCCAAAATACCAGCTTTGTAGCATGTTACGAATGGCGTGTTTTTTACGCTTTCACAACAAGGAAACTTGTAATTAACCTTCGCTTGTGAATTATGCTACAGGAAAAATGTAATTTTTGGCGGTGAGATAAACGTTTTCTTTTAGTCACCACAGCAGCAGAACAACGCTTAATTGACCCCTGGATGTAAATTGCGCCAAACAATTGAGCAACCACAAACTACCAGCTTTGTAGTGTGTTACAATGGCGTGTTTTTTACGCTACACAACAAGAGAAAAAATTGTAATTAACCTTCGCTTGTGAATTATGCTACAGGAAAAATGTCTTTTTTGGCGGTGAAATAATAGGTATCTTTTAGTCACCACAGCAGCAGAACCCCTGGATGTAAATTGCGCAAAAGAATTGAGCAGCCAAAAATGAAGTGGTATTTGTATTGTAAAAATGCTGTTTCTTTAAATGAATACAACAGGAACAGCTTTGATCACCCTTGAGATATTCAATGTGCTGTGAGCAGATAGCATTAATATATGCAGCTGCACTGGACACACACTGGACTTCAGATCCAATACCCCAAAAAATCAGAAATAGAATGTTAAGAGAAAACAGTCTCTCAGACAAGCTGAGACACCCCCACAAAAATCGCTGTTAAAAATGACTTCTTTAGTATCAGCCATCAAAGCGCCGGCAGCACCTCCCAATCAGTACATGAGAGCGGATGAGTCCCCCCGTCGCGCCCGGACTTAAAGTGGGTAAGTACGAATCCCGCCGGGCTTGATTGGCTTCACTCTGCACATGTCCCGCAGGCTATGCCCTTCTTCCTCCCAAGTTCTTTGCCCAGTAACGCCATGGCCGCCCCATTTTTTCAACAAAGCACACTTCGTTCACCCCAAGTACCCCCAAAGTTCACTTGTTCCGAAAAAAATTTTCCTGAAATTTTTAAAAAAATTCCAGTTAGAATCGATTCGCCCCCTTTAAATATAAATTTTAGACCCCAAAAAAAGTTGAATTTTGGATAAAAAAGGTTTTTGAAATTCAGGATATTTAAGGGAGAAATAGTTTTTTGCCACATTTAGACAAATAAGAGTGAAGAGAATTTTCCAAGACCCTGGAGGGCTTCCAGAAATTTTTCCGGGCCTACAGACAACAAAGGGTCGCCCAAAAAGGGTTTATTTTAATTCCCAACAAAAACCCGGGGAATTAGGCTAATTCCTAATCAACTCCGCTAGAGGCTATGCACATGAAAAGAAAAGTGGAAGAGGGACAACCTTCTTGTGCCATTTGGTGATAGGAAGGGGAAGCAATAAAAACCCGAGGAAAGACTTTAGCTGAAGGGGCCGAAAAAAAGGGGGGAAAGGGCTTTGAAAGGGGGCCCCCTTCAAATAAAATTTTAATAGGTTTCAGCCCGGTATTCCAAAAATTTGACCCGATCGAAGCTTTTTCCGCAAAAAATGATGTAAACAGGGGGTTTTTGTCAGAGTTTTTTTTTTAAATTTAACCAGTACCCCCCTTTAATCCCACGCGGGTTTGGCGCCCTGCAAACCCCTTACCTTTAGTGATAAAAGGCAGGATGTCATTTAATCTTTTTCGCAGATTTTGAAAATATTTTTATGTCATAGTTAGTAATGAAAAGGGGCCGTAGGAGCCTTGGCTCTATCTATTATTGTCGGACCACCATTTAAATCCCCACATAACATAACCCGCCTCTCGACATCTTTTTTGCTTTCTAAAATTTAGTGAAGAAAGAGTTATCGGGTTGTTTGAGAATAAAAATAAGAAACTGTAGGGGTTGAATTGATATCACAATTTAAGATATGAATTCACTTTAGGTTCAAGAAAAGGAAATTTATAAATGAAATGTTACCGTATTTTAATAAAGAGGCCCCGCTTTTTTGATGGAGATCCAGAAGAAGTAATGGGGGGGAAACTTTTAGTTTCAGTTAAGGAGTTAAGTTTGCAATTGTCTCTTGAAAAATTAGGATATCTACTTTTGCTTATAGCTTTTTCTCCATAGAGAGGTACGTTTTAATTGGGGTTAAGACCTTGGCATTTTGGGACATAAAATTTTAAACCCATAGTGGGCAAAAAAAAGGATAGTTAGTAGAATTCCCCAAAAAGAAAATGCAGAGTTAAGCAATCAAAGTTAAACAGAAAAAGGCTGGTAAACAATAACGTTTTAAAAAACCATTTTTAACCCCCGCAAAATGGGACTTGGAACGCTAATATCCTATCAAAGGAGACAGGTTGGGGTAAAGTTGGTCAGGGAACCCGCCCGAGATAAGAACCAACAATAAAAAAAAAGGCATCTTTTGGGAGGGGGTTCCGGGGGGACATAGTTTTGCCATGGTTTGTTCATTGCTGATCTTGGCTTTGAAAAGACGGGTCCCTTTTGGACCAAAGGGTGAGATAATTCCGGCCTTTTTTCCCCTTTTTTTGGGGTTTATTGGTGGGGGTGAAATCAGGCCCCCCAGTAAAAGAGTTTCCTGCAGCCGATGGAGTGGTAAAAATTTTT